>JAGVSP010000218.1:0-113183 GCA_022494985.1 Micrasema minimum | reverse complement strand
TGCTGATGTCAATAAATTTTAATACAAAAAATTTAAAAGCCCGTAGTAGGTAATTATTTTTTGTCATATATTTATTTTAACCAACTCAACAAGTCAGGAAACCCAATAACACAGGGGAATCTTACTATTAAAATCCGTAAGATTGGTTCTATTATACTTTCATTAATTATTGATAAAACGCGCTTCCTACATCGATTTTGGTAGATCTTTCGTGTAAATTGGAAGAATGAAGTATTCTGCCTTTCAAATTAGCAATTCGTCGTTTATTTTTGCAGCATTATTTACTGGCAATATTAAGACGCAAATAAAGTCTCCTTAAATAAAACATATAGTTCAATAATTAATTTCGAAAACTCATTACATTGATTAATTTTGACTTGGTTTAAGACCATGTTTCAAACCAGAGAAGAGTTGGGAATGGTATCTTTGTAAGTTTTCCTCAAATTGTTCAACCCTTGTGAACAATGTAAATCTATAAATTCCATGTCGATTTTCCATGTCAGGCGAACTCGGAACTTGCCAGTTTGCTTATTGATGAAAAGTTTGGCATCTTCCTCTCGGCTTATCTTTCTTTGATCGTAAACCAAACCCTTCGGCTTTATCTCTTTCAGCGTGGATCTGGTAAATATTTTATAACGCGGCCGTACCTTTGTTATCTTTGCTAAGCCGCTATCAAATAACACAACCCGCATTTCTTATCTAGCTTTCTCATCACAACTACCGCGCGACGGTAATGGGCCAGTCTTAGTCGTACCGCTAGCAAACCGCGAGTATTAGCAACCCTCGACTGTATTCACAGACAAATTGAGGAGCGCTTTCTCAAAGTGATACATCAAATAAATAAAAAAAATCACTGGGAACTTTTTTTGATTTGTAAAAAGTGTCGTATTAACTATAATATAATAAATCAAATGGTTTTGGTTTTAAACTAAAAGATCGTAACATCAAGTTTTTAAATACGACATTTTTTTAGAAATAAAAGCGGTTTTACCGAAAAAGTAGATTTGTTCAATGTGTCTTTTTGAGAAAATGGTATTCAATTATCTCCGGTTAAAATAAACGTGCGTAGTCGGCATATTTGAGATGTTTTATAGAAAATGCTTTTTAATTTAACTAAAAAATAAGGTACCAATTCAATAAAATAATTTTCACATCACTAATATTATTACAATTATCGCAGCACCATTTGTAAAACCTTCTTATAAATCCTGGTTATAGCTTTATGGAACTGAGCTATTAATATAATTAAACTTAGCTGAATTTACAAAAAAATACAATGTAGGTATTGGTTGGAAATCTACGAATACTGCTTAGAACGAAGCTTCCAGCATGATTAATAAGCGCGACGGGAAGTCTATAAAATGTCTAAAATGAAACGAAGACCCTCCCTGTACTAAGCACCCCCTCCCCCGTGACGTCACGGCGGGAGCCAGTTCATATTTCGAATAAATTTGCAGTTAACTCCAGACCATTGAATACGCTGAGCTTGCGAGGAATCTTAGAAACATTTCGTTTTTGAGATTTTACACGTGCAAAGGGCGTAAGCGCCACGCATTTCTATGGCACTTACTTACTATGATTTGTAAGTTTTGTGAAACGATTGCGTTTAAACTTTGTGTGCTTAGTACTTTATAGTTTCGTCTTGGATTTGATACTTACACTTACGTTATAATATATGGTTCTACGTATTACTTCTCATTCGTAAGTGTGTTCTGCGTTGTTTTATTTTACGGAACTTTTACCGCCAACATATTCATTACGTTTTCTAATTCATTTAGGTTTGTATTTGAACTGGGGGATTTATTCAGCGGTTTGCGAACAGGTATCTCCTAGAAAGCAGATGTAGTAATATAACAAAACTTCATTATTTTATGGAAATATTTTGATTATGGGAAGTTAATAACATCACACATTTTCTGTTTAAAATATGTCATTGTTGTATTTTTCTGTCTTTAACAGTGAAATGCGTTGTCTGATCGTCAATACTATTATGTTTTAAGAAGAAGTGAATTACCTACGTAAGTGTATTATAAAATTATTGTATTAGGTAGGACGTAGGTACTTATGGATAAATTTAAACTGTATCTGGGTATTTGAATAGTTTATCATGTAGTATATAGGAGGCAAGACAACTTATCTTGCAGCAACCAAGCACAAAGATTTTGTAGTCATTGTATAAGGAAGTTTATGTTTAAGGATCGCCATGTTTAAAATCTATAGAGAATTTATACAGAACAATTTTTTAAATTCGAAATGTTATTAATTTTGTAGTTTAAACATCTATTAACTATTCAAAAAGTGTTTGCGATGTTAAAAAGTCTTGCCTTTTATTATAACATATTTCAGTTCTAGTGACGCCGAGCAAATTCGTTAATATAAAATAATAATTGCAAAACAGTCGTGGGTTGCCATTATAAAGATACATTAGTTTAACAGATTGTTTCAACAGATGATAACGGTAGATAACATTTTTTTTTAAATATAATTATAAAAGAAAAAAAGTTGTCAGAAAGTTATGTAAAAAAAGTAGAGGAGGTTGGGTATAAATATTAACGAGATATGATATTTTTTCCTTCATGTACCTACTTAAGGAATGACATTGGTCGCGAGAGAGTTGAAGATAAACAAAATAGGCACAAAGTTGGAGAGAAATGAAGTGAACAACAACCCACCTAGTAGAGTAAGTAGGGGTAGGGATAGGGTAGCAAAACGTCACGAATGAGCATTAGGCAAACAGGAACGTAATATTCCGAGCTTTGTGTATGAATTTATATTACGATCGCAGAACGAAAGCAAGTTGTTGCTGAGAAGTTCCGTTTGTTATTGTTGCTCCGTGTTGGCGCTAAAATTCCCGCCCTACCCGCCCAACCCGGGGCTAGGGCGGGGGGGACTAGCGACACCGAGGGCGGCAGAATTGGGGCAGCCCTAGATAAAGAATTTCTGAAAACGCTGTCAAAAACTGCACTCGTAGTTTTTGCGCTGAGATAAATTACAACAAGCATTATAAACATATTATCTATATAATTCTGTTTTTAATAAAAAGGAAATACCGAACTTCTAAAAAGTTAAACATACATCACGTCGGCTTCGGTTTACGCCATGTTATTTCTTGTAATTTCAACTACAATCTGTTTACCACATCATCCAAACTCCTCAATCTCCTTTCATTGCTCGTCAACAAACAATTTTTCACTGACACGTCTACAACAAACTTGAAATCACTTTTTATCTATTATTCTTTCATCTCGCAGTTTTTCTTTAAAGATTTTTTTTTCGTATTTTCATATCTTGATCTGGGGCTGTTCAAATTTTGCATAACTTGAAAGCGCCAAGGAAAACAATTTCTCTAGCCTTCCCTTCCATATTTTACTCGAGAATAAATCCCAGACTAGACGCAGAGAGCCCGTAACTGAAAAGCTTGTGTTTTGAAGAACATCCGTAAAAAGTAACAAACGTGAAAAAATAAACTCTCTTTTTTACTACTACTTGATTTTGACCATTTTTACAAGAAGCGTTACTGGTTCTTAGCTTTGTTTTCTAAAGTCGTTTTTTTCCCTATCCACCCGAAGATAGTTTGGACTTAAATTCTACGCTTTTCGCTTCCACGTGTGTGAAGCTCAAAGTATTCTGAAAACATTAGGGGATATCATGTACCAGAATCCTGTAGACTTTGATTGTGCAACTTTTCTGCTTAGCATTTCCGTTGTCAACGTTTTTTGTAATTTATTTTTTTATTGAATTAGCAAAATGGCCCAACAAAAAATAATTGAATTTTATGTAAGCTATCCAACTGGGCAATTTGTGTCGTTCAATCGCGCAAATTTGTCAATTATTATTAGCGGAATTGTTCTTCTGAATGTCAATCATCTCAACTGCTTTGTAAGGAATTCTGAATTGCTTACTCCGATGTATTGTTCTGAGTGGCACGTGACTATCACGCGTGATCCGCAACCCCTTCGAATTCACCCTAACGCCATTATAATGTATGTAAATACTCCCAATCTGAAATGCGTGTAATTTACAAGTCTTAATGACATTTTCTAAGTTCCTCTATCACTCACTGCATAATGAGTTCCCTCACTGAACATACTAACATAATGTAACCTTGTTCCTTCATTACAGAACTTGTATATTGTATAATGTGTATTCTTAAAAACCCATCGAGTTGTTTCACATAACTTTTTCGTGAAAGTTTCGCTAACATCCTTTGTGTTGTTTATTTTTCCGATTGCTTGTAATCATATAACCGTAATTTGTTTGCTCTCTCGGTGACTTGAAATACTGTTCGGCGGGGCATGAATGTGCCTCGCCGTCTTGTATAATTAAAATGTGTTTTGTTAGAAAGAGAATACATTAATCATATCTGTGCGTGAATCCCGCTGTAATTAATGTCAACTAATGGGAATACCATTTAGAAATACCTACTCGTGTTTAATTTGTCCCTCTCTGTAATGGAGACTGTAATTAGAAACATTGGAGCTGGAGCCTACACGTTATACCAGCCTGGAACATTATACATTGATTAACTTGTCATTATTGCCGTCTCTAATGGTCTCCAGTAAACCACCTAATTAAGATATAATATTTGTATGTGAACTACTGTTTGTAAAAAAATGATAAAAGACTCAAATAATGCTTTATGCTAATTAATTTACCTGGAAATTATTTTTTTGTTTTATTTTCTAAGCATCATAAAAGATAACAAGAGGTAAAATGTTATTGAGCTAGAATTACATTTTTATTAAAACTGAGCTAGATTTTCATAAGCCTTAAAGGTATCCAGTTACTGTATCGAAGTCTAATTTCAGAATAAAATCCCAATTCAGGTTTCATATCAGTATGCTCTGAAATGGAATAAACTTTTATGAAACAGAGTTTTTTTAATGCGTAATATCCTTAACATTTCTTTTAATAAAAAAAAAAATAAATATTCTATCAAGTTCATGTAGAATGTTCCTACGTACTTTCTCGCGCCTTTTCAATTTGAGGCATGGCTCCCAAGCCCACGCTCCGATTACTCTTGCGTTACAAAATATCAAAATTCTCCTCTCGCGCGACAAACAATTAACGTCAAACTTACTCTTTTGAATTATCTGAGTCATAAAGTCGGCGTGCTCCGTCGAGGAGGAGCCTGCTATGAAAAAAAGCAATTAAAATGTCTCCGATAATTCATTTGGAAACGTGACCCAGTGTTACCCCGTCGTCATTACGTTCTCCCTTGAAGTTGCTCGGTTCCTTTAATTCTCAGGCATTGTGTACGTTTCCTTTGTTGGCGATTTTATTCTCTCCTTCCCTTTGTCCCGGCCCTTTGAATAGTCTGATACTGAATCCACACCCATAGAGAAACACTCGTCACTGAGTGCCGGCTATTGGTTACTCGTGTAATTTGCTCAGCACTCCTAAGGAGTGGAAGCGTTTTGTACAACTGGGAAGTCACTTAAGCCACACTTCTAAAAGTAGCTTTGCTCGTTCATTTTTGATTATATGTAAACGTTTTGACAAATAAATTGAAAAAGATCTTGGGGATTCCTTCAACTACGTGAAACACTTTCATTGTGATAACTAATAGTAAAATCATTCAAGTAAGAACCGTGTATCCTGAATATTTATGAAATCCTAATTTGTCTACATTTTAAGTACCTGTAAGTATTAAAAAATCGTATATTACAAATGAAAACAAATACGTTTAGGCTCTTAGTACGGATGTGAATGACCTAATTACATACCTACAACCATTAGCTAAATATGTAAGTAAAAAGCTTATATTATGCTTGTTTAAAACTATCATCCAATAGCTGAAGTTGGAAGATATATATTTGAATATTAAACTTCATACGTTTTTTCAATCGTAAGGGCAGATTTAATAACCCGCTTATTGCAAAGTAAAAGCCCTGCGGCCTTTGGCAATTAAAAAGATGGTAACTTCGTTCAGCAGAAATCGATTTCTAATACCGTGACTCGGGTTTTGCCGGACAAATGTAATAAAACCCATTCGCCCATGTTTACAAGGAAACCTTTGAGCAAACAATTTATGTACTTCCATCCCCTAATATGACCCACTGCGCTTCATAACGCTGTAGGGCCTTTTGCCTCAGAAACATAATAACACGCCCCGATAAATGAACGCCTTTGACCACAAAATTGGTTTATCTTTTTTACAATTAACTTTTTTAATTCACGAATAATAATCATCACAATCTGAAATAAGGAGTTTCTGAAACTTCTGAATCCATCAAGAATCTAATCTCTTACTTGGAGAGACTTTTGTTCCTAAATTCGCAGATATAAAGAGAAAAAACTGGAGTCTTTGGACACCTAGACTGACCAAGTTACGACTGCAACAGGTCGATATTGACAAAGAAAGTGCTCTGGACGCTAGCAATGTAGGACTTCTGGATACTCGTAAATTTTTGTTGCTTGTAAATTACTCGTATAACCACGGTTCTTCAAGCAAACATCAATCTTATCTTTTCCTAGCCTTTATTTTTTATTTGAATTTGGTACTTACATTGGTCATTAAAAGTATGTGATTTCGTTTAGAAAAATCAAAACGAAAGCAAGATTAACAATAAACTGAAAAAATAGTTTATAATAACAATGCATTTGTTAGGAATAACCAACAGTGTAAATCAACTGAAAAAATTTATAAAAAACTAAATCTTTCATGTTTCATCAATACAAATTTACAATTTTAGATCGTTTATTTTCTCAGATACATTTCACATGGTTAAGTCTATAATATTTATGGATAATTTAATTTTTCTTACCGACAATAATTATATATCTTACCCATACTAAAAAAAATGATAGCTAAATGCTTAGCAATTTTCTCAAAAGATGTCATCAGTGAGAAATATCTCATTAAAGTGAAACGACGTGTGATAATTCATACTAAAAGATGTTCCGAAATTTGTCATAAGTATATGGTTATCAGATGATGGGTAGAATGGGGAATGTTGTAATACATCATGTGGCCACTTAACCCAGCCAATTACAGGTCATAAGCCCTGTAAACGCCTAGATAATAATTATAATATTGTAAATATCTTCTCTGAGACAGGTGCGCAACTCGCCACCAGTATAGAAGATATCTGTCAGAATTCTGAAGATGGTAACACTGCTCCCCGACCTGCTGTCATTATTATCTTTGCTACTGTCATCGAACGACCATTGAACTAACTCGAACATCAAACTGGACTTTTACTACTGCCAAAACTAGAGACCCTCAAATATCAATAACAAATTATTTTTACACACCGTAATGAATAAGATGTGTCATGTTAGGGACCCTGATAAACAAATTTATATACGTCTTTTATATACTGAAATATCGCAAGGCCGTAAGTAATCATGAGAAAATCTTAACAAACACTCTTCTTAAACGGCAAATTTATACGCATTTCGTGATGGTCAAGATTTTGATAAAATTATATTAACCAAGTATTCCGATTAAGTATTTTGCACGAGTGAAACAATATCCAAACACGCGATTACTGCACCCCTGTGAATACAGGGTAGCACTTAATAACTGAATTGCCGCTATGAATAATATTATGTAGGTTTAATAAGATTTTGCATCTATTATTGTGTGTTTATTCAAATTAAGCTGCATTGTCTGATTGTCATTTTGCAATTTAAATTATTCACTCCTAGTGATTGTTATTCAAATTCAAAATGCTTTTTAAAAATATATTTTCAAAATTATGTACCTACCTAGGATTAATACAATTCTTTTGTATTATATATAACAATGCATTATCGGATTTGTCTGTTACTAAACTGTATATTTTAGTTTTGCTGTGGCCGAAAAATCGGTCAAAATTTTCAGAATCGACTCCCTCCGTTTTATTAACTCCGACTTTGACACATTTCGACTTACTCAAGTGATTTTTTTTACCAGTCAACTCAAGACTCGTTTTTAGTCATTGTCGTATGTTTATTATTAATAAATTTGTATTTTAACCCACATTTTGTACTAGATATTTTCTGCCGTCTCACTGCGAACACAAGGAATACTATCCTGTAATATAATACGTGCGATGGAAAGGATAATAATATGAAGCCTGTATGTGCCTATGTTATCGAATTATTTTGGTTTATTACGTCTAATTACTTGTCATCTCTGACACCGCTTTTCACCACCCTAACCCACTATATTTAGACTTCACACGAGCATAATATTTACAAATACAAACCGAAATGCTTAGAACATTGTAGGGCATTGAACTGGATTGTATCTTAAAGAATATATTTTTTAATATTATGTTAATAAAATTTGTATAAAACCACTCACCGACTATTCTGTCTACCGGTTTCGAGACGTAGCCCGTCTCTTCGTCAGGACAACAACACTACACCAACACACCTTCACCATAGTAGATTTACAAAGATATAAAATTATAATGATTTTATATTTTTGTAAATCTACTATGGTGAAGGTGTGTAGTGGTATTTGCATGTTGGTGTAGTGTTGTTGTCCTGGCGAAGAGACGGGTTACGTCTCGAAACGGGTAGACAGAAAAGTCGGTGAGTGGTTTTATCCTAATTTCATTTACATAATATTAAAATGTTGGACCACAAAGTTAATGCTTTGAATATTAAGAATATACTTTCTTATTTTTTCAGTGGTTTTTATGAATATCGGTTTAGAGTTTTTTTAAACACACTACAATTACACACATTAAAAAATTACTTTTACCTACCTACAATTTGTTTAGAATCATGGAGCATGGAGCTAAGATTTCAATTTTCTTAGTTAAATGTGAGATTGTCTTAATTGAGATGACCAGGGTTGTTTTTAATGAAAAAATAGTGATAGACCACCAAATTATTATGAATTTTCACCTTTTTTATTACATCACCATTTTAAATAAATATTGTCGACAATACAATCCAAACTTTTATGCATGATGATTACTTTCTTGATTTTTTTTTGTAGACATAGAAAAAGCTTTCGACAAAGTAGAATGGAAAAAACTCTTCGAAATATTGAAAACAGCAGGAGTAAAATACGGAGGCAGAAGAATTATACTCGCCCTGTATATAAACGAAACAGCTGTAATCACATGTGAAAATGAACAAAAAGAAGCTTAAATATTTTAGAAGCGAATTTATTTCAAACTCTTTATTCTTAAATCTCACATCTTGCCCCGGAATTGTTCTCGGCCCGGCGAATATTTGTGTTGTGTTTACCCCACGGGGTGAGATCTGATAGGCATTTATCTCTCGCCCGCAGATTGTGGGTGAGAGGGTGGTGCAACAAAGGACCACGAAATTAAATAACCCGTTCTTCTAAAATTTTTTTTGCTTAGAAAACTCAACCTTAAATATATTTTTTCTTTGTTTTTCTTTGTTTTAGATTAGCTACCTATATTATCCACTAACAAAACAGAACATAATTAACCATTGTCGTTATTTCTATTTAATAAAACAAATCCTCTGAATTTCCATTATTTCAATAGATTTGACTGTGGCATTAATTTTATTTAACTTTTTTTTTGTAGTTTAGAATGGAACCAAGCAGAGATTTAAATGACTTTTTGCGAAACATTATTTTAATACACAGAGTTGTCTTCCAGATGCAGTTTAATTGGTAAATTCCACAAACTCGACTCGTGCAACTGAAAGATAGTAATTAAGCAAAAGTTTGTCTGGATTCTTTCGAGCAACGCGACACCTATAATTTCCATTATTCAAAAACAACTTATAAATAATATTTAACAAAAACACACATTGAAATTATGCTTTTATTGTTGAAATTACACGGTAGCTTTTAAAGGGTTTTTTCTCCTGTCTCTTCTTTTCCGGGATCCCTGGTTTTTTTTAAAAGAAAAGTTCAAAGCAGAGCTTTGAAATCATTCGGATAAATGACATCTAAGCCTCCTTCACAAAGGGAAGGTTCGATAGAACCTCATCTGGGGTGGGCACGTGATTTGCATGATAAAAAGTACAAGAACCAAAATATTTCTCCTCTTTTCTCTCGGTTGTATTATCCAAAATGTTAGCCGACTTCATACGCCTCCCACTGACATTGATTGAACATTCTTGAAATAAATGCACACAAACTTTTTTAGCAGCTCTGTTTTTCTCGTATTCAGTTTGTATTCTATTTATTTCCCTTGAAAGTAATACGTTGCTAACGATAGTTCATTTTATACTTCTTAGAAAAATTGATTAGCGAAGGGACTAAAAATACAAAGGCTACTTTATTTTAATATGTCAAAAATAAGATTTTCCACCGTCTAACTAGGTCTAAAAAGAACTCGTTACCATTAAAATTGCTTAATCGAAACACACCTACTAAAAAGGTATGTAGCATACTTTTTTCATAAGCAATGAGTAGCAAGGATTGCAAATTCGGTTACTAACAAATCTTCGCATCTGAACTAAAGTAACGATCAAGTACTTTCTTCGTGTTACATAATCTCTTTTTTCTCCAATTCCTCTTATTATTTGGCTCCGTTCGCCTGTGACTGATTAAGTTGCCCGAAGTTCAATTGCTCCAGCGAAGGTTCGCCCCAGAACGGGCAATAAATTGGTGCGGTAGCTCCCGTTCCGAAGTTCGTGCAGCCGAACCCGACTCCAATCGGTATCTGAGATGGATAATTCCGTCTTTGGGCACCGCACTAACCACGTGTGCGCAAACAGTGTTAAGCGTAATCTATGTTCCCCGTTGCCGGCAATCTATTCGGCTTAACTTTAATCATCGGTGTCCAGAAATTTGCACGGTGCATGCTATCCAATATTGTGGTTTCGGCTTAACACATATTTCTCTATAAAGTTTTATTATAAATTGCAATTGGTTGGTGTGAGGCGACTGCAGTAATAAATCACGTTTGTTTTTTAGGATTTCGAACAAAATTGTTGTTTGTACCTACGCTACATACATTTATTTATTTATTTATATAGTCATACATAACATTACACATTTATTTAGTACTTTAACTGTCTTACTAGGGTTGATACCCCGTTCTAAGACAGCCAAATAGGTATATGGCTTTTTAGTTATAAATACATTTTCATGTTACAAGTTACAAATACAACATTTTTGGAAAATTAAAAAAAAAAAAAACAAAAAAAAAATAGGATGAAAAACATTATATCGCGTGTTTTATTATAAGTTAAAGATTAGATATATATTTATGTATAAATACATATAACCCAAAGTTATACGTTTCTACAGAAATCAAAGATTTTCTGGATGAACGATTATCTAGCATATGTCACTCTATCATTTGAAACTAAGAAAAATGTATAAAAAGTAACGAATTCTGAATTGACCAATGCGAAAAACGAAATTTTACAAAAATTGTACTATGTTCAAAGCATTAAACCCAGATATCTCCGCTTTTTATTTTTGCTTCATAGTGCCTTCATCTTCTCGTGTCTTTAATCGTTTATTGCCTACCTGTCTTTAAGCATCATTTTCGATTGGCTGAAGTAGTACTTTGGCGTTTATTTCTTATTGCAGCACGTCAGACACATGACGTGTATAATTCTCTCCAAGTTCGCCCGCGCCCCAGTTTAGTGCTGGATGTTAGTACCTTATCCTGTGCAGTAATGCACGTATCACGAGTGCACTGCCACACAGATGCAGCTGGTCCCCGCTGTACTACTACAGCTGTACTGCATTAACTAGCGGGATTACTCCATGCACTAGGTGTATACTATACGTTCAGTTTCTCACAAGACGGATAATGCATTCGGCGACTTAGTACCGCCATACGTACGACTATATGCACCCAGTTAAACGGCGTTTATGTCCTCTTGTGGTTCCTAATCTTACCCTTTTCATTTCTTTAATTTAAAAACATATTTATTTATACATTTTAAATTTTACATTTATAGATTTATTGTCATACAAAAAAACTCTAAATCTATAGAACAAAAGTTAATTAGGATGCCGAATGCGTCGAATGCAAACGGAAATAATGCCGAAAAAATTGTTTCTCGTGATTTCTATAAAAATAAAATACTGTGTATGGATATAGTGTATTCAGTTTACGATTGATTAAAAATAGAAATGTGGGGCATTAAAAAAATACTAAAAGCTAGATTGGTAATCCACATCAAGTTGCTGTTTTTTATTACCGTTTTTACCTACGTACCTTTACTGGTATTTTTATTTAAATCTTACAATGATTAAAATATTTCGTAAGTTTTCACGGCTTTCAGAATACAGATGATGTTTTTTTTTGGTTATTATGCCGTGTTTTTGGGATGTGTGTTGCCATAATCTGTAAAATATCTTGTGTTTCCTTTATTTTTGTGTATCTCTTCTATCATTGTATTTATGTATTAAGCACGTAACTAATGGAATGTAACAAAAATCACCCTAAGTCATCAAGATTTAGACAATTATTTTGACTAACGCATATGTAATAAAGTATTTTTCTTTTGTAAATGTAATAATGGCTGCGAATCGTGGCACCTAACTAGGGCCCAAGACAGCAGAATACTAAGTTTTGAGAATAGGTGTCTTAGAAGAATTTTAGGTGTGCGGTGGTTTGACTTTGTAAGAAACACAGAGGTGAGGCAACGGACACAGCAACCCTTGGTATCTACTGTCATCCGGCGAAGGCGTTTCGGCTGCTAGGCCATATACTACGTATGCCTCCCGAGAGCCTTAACCATGCTTGCCTATTTTACAAGGCATCAGGTTCTCGGCGTCCCGGTCGTCCACTGTTGACAATTCGTCGGCAGTTTGCGTCAGAGCTGCGGGACGAGGACTTGACTTGGGAGGATGCGCGGGAGCTGGCGGCCGATCGCTTGGCCTGGAGGCAGTTTGTGGATTCCATATGCTCCACATAGGGAGCGGATATGGTATAATGAATAATGAAAAAATATTAAAATAGGCATTATGACACGCTGTGTGTTTTTTTTCTGTCGCATTCTTCGCCTCGTTGTTTTTACTCCCCAAGGCGACCTAGTTCTTCAGCAAAGCACAGAATCAGCCTACTTATCAATTACAATGCATCATATTTCACGCGGCCGGGTATGGCGCGGACTAATAGAGGCACTTAATTTGCGCAAACTCTCCCGACTGGCGGACTGGCGTGAATCCCGTCGCTTAAAGGGTCAACTGGAATTATTACAATAAGCCGGGGAGTATTTTGGGCCCTTGTCACAAGATCCTCGGAAACCAAAGCTTAGCCGGGAGATTTTTAGGAATTAAACATTTGAAAACAAAATGGATGCCCCCAGCACACACTTGGTTAAAGAATTATTTTCTGCCCACATGAAATACCCCGAAAGCCATACTTTTCAGAATATGGTAATGTAACTAAGTGAATCGATTAAAATACTAATAGGAAAACATTCACTTGACTAAAACACCCCATAGTGCGGGGATAGTCATTAAATTAGCGTAAACTATTTTATTATTTATATCAGGGAACTTAAGAATATTTAATTCCAAAAAATTTTAATATATTGCCCTATGAATTTAAATCGTGTAACAATGCTAATAAAATTATCGTTATTTTAAGGAATTGGTTGGGAGATAGAACTTCTTTATATTGATGCACCTCAATTTATTATATATTGATTCACCATATGCATTTTTCGTATCTCTATTCCTTTTATGTATATTTTGTAAACTTTTTTATTATTTTGTTTTATTATTCTATTATTTTGTTGTATTTCTATGATAAATTCACATATTTGCTATTGGCTCCCAATGACAAACGGCAAAATTGCTGAAAAATTGTTTTATTTTCTCAATAAAGAACTTTCAACAAAAAAAAAAAAAAAAAATACTCAAATTTTTGGTTCTATACAAATATTAATTTTTATTTGGTGACTGCTGTCTCGCCTTACCGAAGCATTTTCAAACGAAAATGCTACAGTAGGGCGAAACAGCTATCATTAAGTAAAAGTAAATAAATAGAACCAAGAAATCGAGTTTGATTTTAATACTATATTACTTGAACAGGTTATGCCCATGTGGGATTTTTGTATGAATTAGTGTATTTATCATGTAATTTTCGTAAACCATTTTTTTTATGCAATAAATAAGATTTAAAAATAAATAATATCAATATTCAGACTGTTTACTAGACGAATTAATATCTCACTGTAAGATAAAAAGCACTACTTTCTAGTTGGCTGCCTTCCGTCCCGCGAGAGGCCTAAAGATATCGATTTCCGGGTCGGGCGGAGCAGCGCTCAGGGCCGCTTTCCTTCATCCCTCAGCCTGTCGAGTCCCTCATCCCTGTTCCTCCGGGTTCAAGACTCTGGATCGAGTGACTTTATTATGAATTATCTTTTCGGCACCCCGGAGTTGGGCGCTGCGGGGGGATCGGTTCACACCACACTTTATGTAGGTACTCTTATACTCCAGTTATAAGAAAAAGTCACATTCATAACAAGTTGTCGGAATTGAAAAATTGTGGAAACTAAGCATTAAAAAAACAAGCTAATGATAGTTTTGAATGCAGTTTTTAACTCTTGAAATGATCAGATGAAAGTAATTTGAAAAGAAGTTTTTTATTTTTATTTTTTGAATAGACTTTTTTTTTACTCGCGTCATTGCAACACACATAAATATGTCACATAAATAGCAGCGCATATGAAGCTATATACACTAAGAAAAAAACAAACACCAAAGTTATCATTTTTTACCCAGTTTTCACTTTAAAGATACGCAGTTTTACCTACTTTTTATGACATTTTCGCAAATTGGAGCACAAATAATCGGGATTTTTACTATTTAAACACGTGTCAAAAACCCCATAGAAGTAATCGTATAACCCCATAATCTTAAAATGCCAAAAATTATCATGAACGTGACTCTTTCTTATGAAGGCAGTATAGGGGTGTCTATTTTCCTGACAATATTTTCAGTATACGAAACCAATTTTGAACCGAGATCGCGTTACGAAATTCAACCCTCTCGAATGTCAGCGTCTCGGGGGTGAAATATCAAGTAATTACTTCCTCAAGTTCGTTTTTTCAGGCCTGATTTATTTATCGATTCCCTTAGATTCTAATAACGTATTTTAAAGTTCTTAAGTATGGTATTAGACTACCGGTTATAATACACATCCGTCTTTTAGACCACATTTAAAAAAAAATATCTTTACAGAGAAGAAATAGCCTTTTTCTAAAACTTTTTTTGTAAGAAAAAAATACTTTAATCATATAAAATATACAGTTTTGTTAAGTCAAATGACTTTCCTCATACTAAAAGACCAATATATTTATATATATATTTATATACAAACATCATACCTACTTATTTGTTTTCAAGTGCAAAAAGAATATTTAAGAAGAATTCATTTGTGTTAAATAATTCTGTATAGATTTAACGGTCTATCCACGTCCAAAAAATACCTTATGTTTATGACAAAGTATAATGTTTCATGTGTGATACCTTGGACTGGTACTGAAGCGTAAGACTGATCATCTTACCTTCATGTAATAAAATGATCAAGATACACTGCACTTGGGTACCAATGCAGTGCCCTATGCACCATTGGGTGCGGATAAGGGAAGTAGTAGTAGTAGTAGTATGACAAAGTTAATTAATTTTTAATGTTGGTCAACAAACCGTAATTAATTTATTACTCCTGTCATAAATATATTTTTCTATGCATATTCATGTATTCAATGAGGTAAATTCCGCATATTTTATAATAAACAATGTCACCGTAATGAAATATTTGTTTACAACAACCGTTTTTAATCTCATTTTCATATAAGCACACATCGCGTAGGTAAATAATTTATTTTCCAGCGTAGGCGGAATCTTCATTAACGTCAAACTAGGAAGTGGGTAGAGGAGAGAGAGAGAGGAGAGTAGATATCTGTGTAGGGTGGCACTGTGTGAGGCAAAGCCGCATTTCTTATTCCCGCTATGCCTGTTTTCTGTTCTACGTTCTCTGTTCTCGGTTCTCCGGCAAAGCCTCTTTTTGTCTGAGAATATTTTATGCCTGTTGACGGTTATGGCATCACACTAAAGGTAGACCTCCACGCACTAACAAAGTTTTTAACGCCCCCCTTCCCGCGACAAAGCTTTGCTTTCACAACTTATTTATTATGGATATTTCACTTAGTGCCTGAAACCGCCGACGGAATGAAGGATTTTATCAACACCGCACAAGTAGTTGCTCTGATGATGGGAATCCCCGATATTTATAACTCCCCTTTAGCGGGATGCTTTGTGGGTGATAGAAACGAGCTTCTCTCGAGTCAAGATTGTGTTCATAGGCAAATTGATGTGTTGAAATTTGAATATTTTACAACACAAATTACCTAATATACTTTTCCTTCGCACATTTTTCAATGAGAAGTCTCTGTACTGGGAGGAAAAAATTCTATATAAACGATGTAAAATTCACTTATCTGAAATGTGTAAAGCTTTTCCACTATCTTAATACTACAATTTATTTTTATGAAAAGATAAACGTGTAAGTGTGGAATAATTATTCTTTTCTAAATGAATGGAAAAGAAACAAAGCCCATATCTAGACGACTTTTTCTGAAATACATGCTCAATGGAGTCTAAACACCGATGTCTTTCTTCAAAATATTCATTTATTTAATTTTCGTAATAGTTCAAAAACGTACTTCCTATGCAGACTTTTATAATTACTACTATTTATAATTATACTACTCGTATAGTTTAATTAATTTGAAAAAGTTTTTTCCGTGCTATTAACCGTGAAATTGTATTTTAATAGTCTACGCGAAAACCTGTGGTGTTGTATCAACATTTATGTGCGTAATTCAGATTTCACAAAATATAATTAAATTATTCTGACACCATTTTGTTACGTCAGGTCTCTGTGCATTATAAATTTATCATTGTGCGAATTATGCTGTACTTTTGTTAGCTTTTAAACAGAACTGTTGAGCAAATGGTAGCTCAATCTATATTTATAATTGCTGAATTAAAAAAGCTGTTTTTTACGCTATTATTTCAGGTTATAATTATTTGTGTCAGTTTTCCTAAATAAAGGTTTTCATCCAGACAGAAAAATTAATTGCATTATTCAATTGCGTAAAAGCATTCTGTTTGTTTTATCTTTAAGATATTTTTTTAAATTTGTATGTATACATTATTTTTCAACACGTAGTTAAATATTTACAATAATTATTATTAACAAAATTCTAGCCTTTAGGCGTACGTATGTAAAAGGATTTTTTTTTTTTTTTTTTTTGAGTTGCTGAATAAGAAAGCCTTACATGTTAAGTACAAGGCTTCGAGAATTCAGAGAGGTGTTTTGATTCTGTTGTTGAATGTAAAAGGATTAAAATTTTGCTAGTTAAATTTAAATTGAAATAAAATATTTAATCACCTTTTCATTGTAATTAATTTGTTCTTAAACCCAAGTCATATCTTGTTGATTGATTCGGCATTCACTTTGTAACACTTCATAATGAATTATGATTAAATTCGAAGTCATATCCACTAGTAGGCTGTTTTACCATAATTCAAGAGTGTTAGATAGAGACAGAGTAAACTTACTCAACATTTTACAAACCATGTTATTTAATAACACTTTGTTGATTAATGCTTCCCTGACCTCATACAATATGAAAATCAAGTAGAAATTAATGATAATCAATTCAAATGTATAAATATGTGTAATGATGCAGATTTATTCGTGTGACCGTACACCCCTCCGGTCAGCGATCAATATTCAAGTCCAGTCAGAAGCGCACTCGGCCTAACTTTGTCCAAACAGCCGGACGGCGGGTAGTTCCGGACGTACGATTTTCAATCAGCCCCGAAACACTCCAAGTCGGTGAGAAGTCCACCTACCCAAGTTTAGTGTACCCAAGTTGCAGTGACCGCGTTGTTGCACCTGACTCTTGCAACTGAATACAGATGTCTCCTTTTGATTGCTATCCGAATTGAAGTTGGGTCCCGGCGGGCCCGATTTGCGATGCAAATTTAATCTAGCGGAATGTGGAGTTATGTGATTGTGAATGTTATTAATACTGTCTGACAGGGACGCATTTAGAATCTGTTATCTTGTACATCTCTAGGCTGAAGCTGTGATTTGGACGCCAAGGGAGTTTAAAAATAAAAATAAAAAAAAAATTTGTGCAATCTAATACTATTTGCACATATTTGAATTTGTAAATGATGATTTCAGTAAATTGTCAACTTGTGCTTGGATTTAAGTCGTGGTCGAGTGGGGGGGATCCGAACCGGCGATCTCTGGAATCAAGGACCGCGACGCTACTACTAGGCCCGTTCAAATTAATTATCAATTTCCTTACAAAGAACTATTTATTTAATAGCAATATTGAAAACTATATCTTCATCAATTGCCAAAATGCTAAAAAAAAACAAAATCCACCGTGTTTCACGACATCCATTTACATACATAGATTTTTTTAAACAATAATTATTTATCATTCATCATCATTATTCTATATCCGCTACGTAAGTGAAGCATAATGTGGAAAAAATATCTTCAAAACACCTAACCACCGTAAGTATTAATAAGGAAACTTAATTTGTCCGTTCGATCTATTATTCATATATATATATCAATTGTTTATGTTCACTGCGTGTTAGAGAAAAAATAATATAAAGCTATACATTCGGCTGACAGTTATGCGTCTTCCCACGTCAGATTAACTTCCCGTTGTTTTGTGGTTAATTGCCGACGAATTGTTAGCAGTGGACGTCCAGGACGCCGGAAACCCAATGCTTTTTAAAATAGGCAAGCATTGTCAAAGCTTTCGGTAGACATTTGTATCATAATATCTGACGTAATAATTATTTACTTTTACAATAAAATTGTTCAAAGTTTATTATTTGAAAAGAAAAAGATTAGTATCTACATACGTGTTGCATGTAAATGGTAAATACGGCCCTGCAGCCAGATGCAACCGTCGCAATTCAAATTGATCCCGGCTTACGCGCCTATCAACCCCTGTTGTTTGACGACATAATAATTCTAATTCATTCATGTCTGACGTATTTTGGTATGCATACATTCCAAATTACTCGAATGATTGTTTTATAGTCTTGTTAAAACTGATTGTGATCATCTTTTCGTATAGGGTGTTTGGAGAGCTTGAAAGATGTAGGAGTGAAAGGAGATGAAAGGATGTAGAAGTCGAGGAAGGCCGAGAAAGACATGGCATGATCAAGTAAAACAAGTGCTTGAAAGTGGGCATGTAAGAAGTCGGTATAATCGACGTGCGTGCATGAGAAGATGTATGAATGTGGAGGAAGCAAGAGAAGTGTGCCAGGACAGAGTGGTGTGGCGTTCTATCCTCTCTGCCTACCCCTTCGGGGAAATGGCGTGATGGTTAGTTAGTTAGTTAGTTAGTTAGAAAGAACTTGAAATTGTAAGGTATTACACAAAAAAATACTTTATTTACGTAAACAATAATTTAGTTTGTAGTGTTTATGTATTTAAATTTTAAAATGTATAATTTAATGTACATAAATTTAAATATAACCTAAAACAAAACATATAAGCCAATATGCCACGCGGCACATTACAATCACAATTTAATCCAAAACGAAGTACAAACTTGTCTTTCGTTCCGGAACTTGTGCCACTTACACGAAAGTTTTCTACCATCCTCGCAACTTCCTTTTATGGCCGAGTTTTGTTGTAAAATGACCGAGGAAATAAAGACTTGTACATCTCATCTTCTTTCTTTCTGTGAACCTTTTACCTAACCTTTCTAGATTGGTACTTTAAAATGGGTGCCTCCAAATAATAGCCGAGAACCGTCAAAAACGTTCTCGGGCGAGAAGCTTTGATACAGGAACGTAGCGCGAAAACATAGTCCAAACTTTCTCGGGCATTTCCGACAAAAATGTGTAGGCAGGCTCCCAATCAGTGAGGGATGGAACTAGCTGGACCTATTTTCATGCCAATTTGCTGACTAGATTGTCAATTTCAACAGTACATGCCTGTAACTTTTTACTCTTCCCGTAGAAGGTTTGTTTACAACTACAAATTGTCTACATACACGCACAACCTGACTACTAAAAATGTAATGTGTATACGGCATTTTATTATATACTTACAATGCAATGATATAAAAATAATACTGTTTAAAATAAAACTGATACTCAGACGAAAACCCCTGTACCATTGTGAAATCTTAATTATTACTGTCGTAATTTAGACTGCTCTATCAAATTATTTAATAATGTAAAAAAAACATTAATTTTCCATATCTTAATTATCGTTAATGGTTGTTAATTAACGGTTAATTAGTTGTTATTTTTTAAAATTTTCTTTTACCTGTACATCCTGTATACACTGTTACGTTTTTAATGCAACTATTAAATACTTTTAGAGGTGCACTTGGAACTGCAGCTGCTATATTTATTTTTATACTCCGTTTAATTATGCTATAACTTAGTCTTATTACGGGAACGAAACCCACAGCAATAAAATTGTTTTATGTCTTCTTACGTACGTTGAAAAGAGTGTTTTACTCGGTAAGCTTTGGTTTGAATTCGCCACGTGTATGATGTTTTTATTTTTCCACATACAACAGAACCTCTGGCAAAAGTTAGCAACTTTACCCGCCGTAGAAAGCACTTAAGCCAGATGCGATCATCCTTCTTTCTCAGAAGCTCCCGTTGACTCAGGCTATCACAAAGCACTGAGGTGAAGTTCTAAGCTTTTAGCGTGGTGGCCGAAACGAAAGGTGATTGCTTTGTTTTCACGGGATTAAATTTAAATAGTGATCGTACGCGCCTAAGCGCTGATCGTCGCTTATTTGATTTCGCTGCTCCTGTTCGCAAAAACCTCTAAATGAAGAATTATACAATATTTTTGTAATGAACAACTCGTCAAGATTATAGATATACTTATTCGGGGCTTTTTTCGGCTTGATAATGAGTTGAAATGTTAGGATTGAGCTGTAGTAATGTGGAATTCTAACTGAAATTTATCATTTGAAAACTACAACCACGGGACTGCATCCGGTATTACATACTTATTTTCATCCATTCACTTAAATTGCATTTTCAATTGCATAGGTCCCGATATTATATTTGTAAATAATGTATTTCACTGTATTTAAAGTGCCGTTGTGCCGTTATAAATAAATAAATAAGTTACTTAAAGTACCGATGTTCAATACTCATCGAAACTACGAACTTGCCTCTCGTTTCGTCCTCAATGCTCAACACCCTGTCTTGTTGAGTTGAGTGTCTCGTTCGGCAGACAGGCCCACAAAAACGGGCAAAAACTTGGCCGGACCGAGTCTGGAAACTTCCAGTTACTGCTGTGGTGGAACCTTCTTTGTCGTGTGCATAAACAGCGTCTGCTCCTTTGTGAAATTATCCACAGTACCCAGTACCCTGGAGTCTCCATTTTGTTTGGTATTACTTCATTTCTTGTCGTTGCTACGTTTTATAAAATATGCTAGTCCATTTAATACGTTAATCTTTCCATTTAATTTACTATTTCAGTTTAAGCAAAATTTTCGTATTTTGCAATAAAAACAATTTTCGATCAGGCAAATAAGTACTTCTTTAAATATGAGTGATGATGCCCAGTCCTTTTTTAATGCTATGGAATCCTGGCTATAAAGCGTAAAATCTAGATTGCATGTAGTAAAAATCCATTGCACGTGGTACTGCAATGCAGTGCCCCATGCACCATTCGGTGTAGATAAGGGAAGTAAACATCTAAAGCATTAGCACATATGATGGGTTACGTCTGCGAGCTTTATAGTACCCTGAGAATACAAAGCAAGATTGCGACACGGTACAAACTCCTCAAACGATGGACACAGCTATATGCTCCAAAACTACTTTTTTCCTTCTTCTACGTCACTTTATATAAACTCAAAAATAAAATTAGTAATTTTCAAATTTTGCTGACATCATTTGTGTATTGTTTTTTATCTGTACCTACGTATTACATTTTCTTTTTTTTCGCAAGAATTTTTCTTTTTTTAAAAAGTATTTTTGAGTAGTTTTGTTTATTTGATTTTTATGTATTACGTATTATTAAAAGGCTTCATATGCCGTTTATGTAATAAAATAAAATAAAATAATACCTTGATAACGAAAATACGGCAAATTTAAAAAAAAAAAAAACAACCTGTATTATAAAGGGCTTGAAAACGAACCTTGATTTAATGAAGTTGGAATTATAATCCGTTAAAATTAGATATTAATATTTTTAGTGCTCAATCAATAAATTTTAACGCTTATATTTTTATTTAAAAAAATTGTTTGTGAAAAGAAATCTTTTTAATAACAGCAGAGCTGTTAAATTTATTTATTGTATGTTTTTAGCTTTTGAATGAAGTTATTTCAATAATTAAAGCACATTTTATTTTTAAGGTTACGTTCTGACTTTTTATAACCCTATATTTTTTATGGTCGTTTTTTAATACCCATCACAATAAATCATCATTATTGACTTTAAAAGTAGGCCTAGTGGGAACTTCATCCCCTACAAATGTTTTTGTCAAAGTTACTTCAACTTCCGGATTCCATTTCGCGCTGCGCTATCTCCCGGTGAAATTGATTTTTATTTTGCCTACAGTCGATTTTATGTCTTGATACCTCCAAAACACGCCCCCTTGTGTAACATTACGTTAATCCTTCCCTTACAAGAAAACCCATAAACCGGTGCGGGGCGGAAACAAATAACCTTAGATCGCTAGTCCGTGCACTATATGGAATGGGAGAAATCAGGCGCCACAGACTGTGTCCTATTTCCCACATAAATAGAATTATTTTAGTAACTTGAACTCGTTTATCCTCCACTTCAGTAATGTAATATACTATGCATATTTTAATATCTCGAATCTTTCAGTATCCTATTTGGTACTTTAAAAATAAAATTCTTTAAACTCAAAAATGTTGGCTTTCCATGTTGGTAAGTACGCCAAAATCTTTACCAACATATCTTTTAATAATATTCTTCGTCTCTGTTAAGATTTCTATTAACTTATATTAAAATTAAATTTACCCGTTTTCTGGCATCTATTTAACCGGTGTAAATCGTATTACAATCGTCACAATTTGTTTAGTAATCTCCACTTCAATTTAAAATATCTCGCCTCGCTTTGAATTCACGAGCAATTTAGTTCATTGTTAAATGAAAGTAGGTACAACAACCCTTGCGATTCAATTAATTTGCTTTCAAATAATCTTATAAAAATTCATTCTCGAATCGTTCCTGTCTTCGGAGTGACGTGATTACATTTTAGCCCGTTAATTTATTTACTTAAATTGAGTGACAGAATTCTTTGTAAACTAATAGTTTAGCTTTGGACTTTCCACACGATATCTCAGGAATAAACTGCTGAACTGCAGTAACCCGCCTTTTTGCTTCGTTCCTTCCAAAAGTTAAGGGCTTATATGGCCAACAACCTTTTGTAGCAATTAGTTTTTTTGTATAGTTACCCATTTTTTCATTTCTACTAGATGTATTTACAGTAAGTGGGTTATTATTAAGTATAACTTTACGTATTACTAACTAAAAATTTTTATTTCTTAATCGGTTGAGTAATTATTCGTCTTATTTCGTTGTTTGAATTTATTTATTTATACATTTTTACATGTTAATTTTTTTTTAAATTTATGAAATACCTCACTGGGCAAGTCCCGTGCTTAGGTATTCATTTACAATACTTTGCTTAAAAACAATAAGTCCGCCTTTGTATACTTATGCTATGAAATTATTGCACTTGAAGATTTAATTGTTCTTTTTTTCAATTGTACCTACATATATATATATATGTATATGTATATATTTTTATTTTTTGTATTTTGTAATTTTTTTTGTTTTTATTGTTTTTCTTTTTGTTTTTTATATACTGTAGAACCTTATGACAAAACTTGTATTAGTTTTATAGGGACTACTGTATAATTTTATTTATAACAAAAAAAAAAAAAAAAATTGGTGTACCGATAAAAATATGTTTTAAAAATTTGGGCATTGTGATTTATAAATGACTAACCCTAGATATTAAAAAAATGCAGAGAAATTTAACGGCTACCTACTCACAGTTTGCTGCGAAGTGTTGCAATTTTAAGGAAAATCGTGTCCTTATTTTCAATGTTTTAGATTCTTAGGTCAACATATAAAGTTTTCCAGTCGTGCGAATCCTTCTGTAAGCTCTACATAGTACACAGGGTAAGGAAGGGGCGAGCTTTAAGCTTTAAATATACGAGTGTCACGTGATATTAACAACCAACACCGCAGGCTGTATTACCAGTTGACCGCTTAGGAACAATACGTCACGCGATCCTAGGGCTCGGTCGCTGTACAAAGTAGACTTTTTTCTTGGTCATATATCGCCAAAGAAAACGTCAAAGCAATGCACGAACAAAAATAGAACACGGTATGATCTAATCTAGGTTTTCGCTCATGCAATGTCTTAGATAAACATCTTATGTACATATAATATCTAACCTATACACTATCAGTTAATTATTACTAGTTTTTTCCTCTATCATGTCTTAATAACTTGAAGTGTTAACGTTTTGAAACATTATTTAATTACGTAACTTTTTTATAATTTGAATTTGTTTAATTTTTGTTTGATCAAATATCACAGCAGACTCTTTTTATGAAACGCCAGTTTCTCGAATTCTGTTGATCTATTCAACAGTCATTGTTTTATACTGCAAACCCTTGATAGTTTGAAAGATGTTTCACAGAAAAGCTATCATTTATACATAGTACTTTGTTGATAAAAAGATTGTGTATTTTATGTCAATCCTTTTATTAAAGTCAATATTTTTGATGAGCTGACACCGTTCTGTTTCTCCTCTGGATCCCAAATGGCCTCACAAAGGGCAGAGAAAAGGTATTCTAAAGTAAATCTCTCGCTCCATTTTAACAATGCTACCAACTTATAATCTAAGGCTCGCGGCTTAATCGAGAAACCGCATACCACAGGCTAGCAACTTTTCCGACGAGTATGCAGTACTGTATATTTACGACCCACCCTTAGAGTTTGTTTATCCCCCGTATTATACCCTGGTCACTCATTTATAATCAGCGTGCTTCTATTTCAAAAGATTTTTTTTCACCGTGGGTGTGTCCAAAGAATAACAAAGAGTCGTCGCGTTTGCTTTGTATTACATTTTCCAGTCACCACGTGTAGGTTTTGCCAACCGATTTCGATCGTTACGGTGCAACCATAAACTGTTTCTTTTACATTCCATATGCAGCCCAAAAAACGGTTTCCTATGGAGTGTTATAACTAATTACAAGTGATGTTAAAAAGTGGTGCGAATTATTATGTAATGTATTTAGGGATAAATATCCCATTTTTAAATATATTCTTAATAAAATAGGATGTTTGTGTTGCCAGTTGTTTTATGCTTAATCCGGCATACATCTCCTAAGCTCATTATACCCAGTGCAATGTCAGGAAGATGATCAAGATATTATATGGTTATAAGGGCATTCTAAAAGGTCTGCTTCTTTCATTCATAATCGATTATAAAAAATACTTTTTTTCGTGTTTTATATCAGTAATTCATTATATCGATTTAACGTATGTTTTAGCATTTGTTTTGTTTTCAAAGTAATTGACGGAAAAAATCTCGTAAATCGAATGTACAAAAAAAAACGTACAAATAGTAAAACAATCCATAGACATATGTTTACAATACTACTTACATACTTTTTGGTCGAAAATTGTAAGACAAAAAGTAAGAAAACTAATCGGTCTTTATTCTTACTAAAAAAAATATTCCACATTTTGCTCGTGTTTAATCATAGGTGCATAGATAATTTATTGATATTTTATTAGAGATCATATATCGTATAAATGAGAAAAAAAGCAGTTAGGAAATAAATAATTGAAGCCAATTACAAGTTCTCTTAAACTAGTTGGACAAGCAAATGTGTATTCAAAATAATATATTCATACATTCATACAATTGAAACAGTTTAAAAAAGAGTATAATATACAACTTGTGATTCTTCAGTACTGCTAACTCACTCCGCTGCAACCAAAACGAACGTAAATCAACCTTCAATCATTTTTAGTGGTTGGTACGCTAGTGAACTGTGTCGGTTTTCGACTACCCATCAGCGTACGTCACTAATCTGATACAGTTTTATCTCGTGTCTCACGCTCCGCAAGGATCACCTCGTAAGAATGATTCTCACTTCTCGGTCACGAATGGTAAATCTCTATACTAAAGAGGACACAGAGGGATCGATCCCACCTTCACCAGCGGTCTGTTTTTTTATTAAATCAGGTCTTGGAGTCTCATCTGTCATGTCACGTCCATTGTAAGCAGGACTTTAAATTTTTTGCTGTTGGCATATGTATAAGTCAAATTGCCAGCGGACAAAGTGACTTTCCAAGTGAAAACAGAAGTGAGAGAGTGCGACAACCATCGATCAAGCCAAAGGTACAATTATAGATTGCCGGCCACCCACAACGATATGCCTCAAGTGTCCTCCATATCGAAAATTACTATCATTTTTCTCTTCGTATTAATCGAACATACATAGAATATACAAATACAGTTTGAAATACAAATTTACACAGTCTACTTGACTTGTGACGTAAACGGCTTAAAACAATACATAATGAACATAGGAAACAGGTGTATAAAAGAGGACATAGAAGAACATAATCGAGAACAAAGTCACCCATGTAAGGTGCACAGAAAGACATATGAGTTACTTAAAGTTTTTTAACATTTTATTGGCATTATAATGAATCACAATTTTAAACATAACTATCTAAAAACTACGATGAATGCAAGATGCTTAAAAATTAACAAAAAAATGTAAGTTAACAAAAAACGTGAAAAATGGTGGAATAAATCGCTACTTTCCGATCAAGATGTAGCTTGCAATCGGAAAACGGAGTTCAAGAGTTTCTCGAAGAGCGTTTATTATTTATTTATTTTTTTTTCTTTAGGCTGGGGTCGGTTCGGTACCGGCTTTTCTGTCTCCTTAGTTCGGGCTCCTGTCGGGAGTGCGGACGTATGGCGGAATCGCCACATACTCCATCTATCCCTTTAATATTAAATTTCATTTTTGAAACATATCCATTGAAAAATAGATTAGGTAACAGCAAAACAAAAGCATCCAGGGTATAACGATCACGTATGCACGAAAAAACAAATAACACCGTAAAAGTTCTGTAATCTTAATAATGATATCTAATGATAAAAGTGCTTTTTTAGCATTTTAATATACTTAATTAGCTTCATTTATATCTTATTTTAACACCATACGTTACTACCGTAACCTGACTAAATTGTATTTTAATATTCTTGCAGTTATTTTTACTGTTAAAACAAGATGATAAACTCTAGTTGATCAAGAGTAATTATTAAAACAAAAATATATTTTAACAAATTCTAAATAATATGGCTTCAATAAATAAATTTATACTTGAAGCAATAACAAGTGAAGCAGAACATTACGATGACTACTAACGACTACATACGTTCCCTATACCGTAATCTTAAGGTTACAGACTCCTGTCTAGGTATAGAACCCAAGTGCAGATGGAACTTGACCAGGTTGCTACATAAAGGCAAGATGATCGGTCCGAATGTAATTTTCATAAAAAATAAATTATTATGTGTGATAACTACGACATTGAAAAGATAATTATTTTAAGTTGACACAACAGTCGGGAATACGAACCTCGCTTCATTTAACTACTGTAGTGGCGCCCCACGCGCTAAATCACTAAACCACGTGGCGTACAAATAAAAAATAAAAAATTATTCATATCTTTGATTAGGAAACATTTAATACCATTTCAACTATTATTAAACTAAAGCTCCCTTCAAATACAAGATTACCGTTCTCGTTTTATTTAGTTTCCCTTTTCGTAGCAAAATAAGGGTGTATCTCAATAATATTATCTTCATTGATTCTCTTTCGAAAAATTGCTTTATCCGACGTCCCCCGTTATACTGATACCAACACCACTAAAGCTATATTAACATTGTATCGAATCATTTTTGACGAGGTATCTTGTTTTTATATTATATTAAGACGGTATGTCAATTTTGGCAGTGATAATAATTAAAAGAGATAATAATCAATTAAACTAGGGTATCTTCCAGGGAAAAATTCGCCCCTTATGGAACGAAAAATCTTAATAGGTATGTTTTTTTTCAATAAATTTTTAATTGTCATTATATTTCATTGAATTCCTCGAAATACCTGCCATCCAGACCATTCTCATTTTTGCAATGTTTTACATCAGAATTTCTTCCTAAAGTTATATTTTATGTTGTGGGGGGGTGCCCCCCCCGGTTTCCATAATTCAGAGAATTAAAAGAATAGAGTGAAATGAATTCGGGTCGGGTAAATTATATAATTGAAGGTGTCAATGGATTTTAGTGGTAATGATAATATTCAACACCATTATCTGTGTCCATAAAGTTTAGATATGTATTTTTAAAAGAGGATACCCCCCCCCCCCCCCCCTCCTTTGTTTTGGTGTTGTTTTGTCTTTGTATTTCTTAATGTTTTTAGTATAATCATTTAAATTAATTATTGTTTGTTTTGTGTTGTAAAAATAATTTAATTTTCTCCCTAGTTTTGTTCAATATTCTTTTTTTTCCGATTAATTTTTTGACTGTGATGGTTATTTTCATATCGTATTAAAGAATTCATGAGATAAATGTAATTTTTCCTTAGTTTATTAGGTGTATCTAGTGAAGTTCATGTTTAATACTCCTGTAATATGTTCCCCTTTAAACGGGTTGTGCCCAGAATTGTAACAAAAATTACTGTTTGCTAACTCTACCCAATTTAGAAAAAATTCACTGAAAAGGGGAAATTTCTGCGAGATATTTTTGTTATATATTTGTTTGTCTAAGACGAGTATTCGGTCTCCATCATACACCATTCCGAAACACAAAAAGTCATTAGACAAACAAGCCGCTTGCTGTGCGAAAACTATCATTGCTTAAACAAAAAAAACAGAAAAAAATCCTAAATACCAGTCAGTCATGGGGACTGTAGTTAGCCAATAAGCTATCGATTTTATCATTCGGATCCTCCATTTTTATTTGAATAACCATTCCAATATCTTTCTTTTTATTTTAATCTGACGTCTAATTCATAAAAATCGACTTTTTTAAATTTTTATTGGGAATTGAGTCGATGTTAGTCCTCTTTTTTTTCCTCTACCGAAAAAACCCCCTTTCTTGAAAATTCGCTTCTGTCTTAACACGTCCCAACTTGTATTAAAATACTTCCGACAAGTTATTGAAACTCGCGAATCGGGATATGTATTATAATTTTTTTTTTTTTTTAAAAACTAACATGAATGGCTGATTAATCATTCTTCGCATAAGTAGTCTAATATGGTGTCATAAAACAACCTGGTCTTATCGAAGGGGATTTAATTAGCGCGATTAATATTCGATCAGATATCGAAAAAAATTCACGAAAAATTGGATTTATTTATTCATAGAGCATCCACACTTTAAACTGATGTAACATTTCAACATTTCCTTTTTTTGTTAAACACAACTCGCCCGGTGGAAAATTTGTTTAGTTAAAAAAAAAAAAAAACCTCATCATATTTTTGATCCATATTCAGTCTGTTTGTTGTCGAAACTAGATTTACGCTGGAAAACAAAAAGATTTAGTATCTAATTATTATCCAATGAAAAATTCTATTAATCGTATTCAGTTGATTGATCAATTGAAAAATGAATGTCCAACTCTGCATTGATTAATAATTCCAACTAATTGTTTCCCACCAGTAACTTCCAAAGAATGATTAGGATATACCCGGAGATCGAAACAAAATAACAACTCCCACATCGTGAAAAAAAGTAATAATACTCACTGTTATTTTCCCGTTATAAAACTGACAAAACGAGGTGAATAATTCCCTAATTCGCATTATTTTTGTATGATTACGAGGCGGGGAAAAGGTTTAGCGGAGTTTTCATAAGCCGCCCACTCCAGGATCGAGTGCTAAGCTCGGCATAAAACAAACTTAGTCCAAACTACACGGGCTAAAAACCGGCCCGGGGGTAAGTTTGACCGCCCCAGCCAGGCACGGCTAATAGAGAATTCGCCGGTAACAAAACCCAATTAAAATGTTTGCGGTACACCCATGGGCGAAAATAATTTGCGGAAAAGGCTTTTTAATTGTCGGCGCATTACGTGTCCGCAGTAACAAAAAGCCAGAATAAAATGTTGCCAATTGGCTTGTTATGACCGGCCATCTGGCGTAATTGAATATAATTATTCCCTGATTCGGTCAATTAATTTCATGATCTGTTTCTGTCTTCTGTCTTTTGGAAAACTATTTCAATGTGTTTTTTTAAAAAATAAAAATATTAGTATCTACGAATAAAAATAACGAAAAACGTTTTTATGTACTTCACATTCTAACTTTTATTTCATCCCCTAAATTTTTTATTGATTAGATATCTGCGTAAAATGAATGTAGATAATGTATGTGTAGAATAATTTATTGAATGTTTCACTTGGCATTTAATTTTTTTACTTTTAAACACATAAATCCATCCTGAGTTATATCCAACCAATTTATCTATAAACCAAATTCCTCTTCCCAATCCCTTTTCCTTCGCCGTTTTATGTGAGAATATCAATGAACTGTTCGGACGGTTTCATTATTTTTATGAAGGTTTAGGTTGCCGTAATACAAAGGGATTTAGCTTATCCTAGTAATGTTGTTTTGCCTTTATTTTCAATACGTTTTCTATTTTGTTTCCAGGAGCAAAGCCACAAATCGTACCGCCCTTTAACTGTGGTAACATTCCGGTGGAACTATATGCTCCACGGCCTACAGCCAGCGGAGGTACCATTGTGGCTGAACACTTGCTACTCCACGCTACAGTATGCCTCATGTACTACAGGTAAGATCCAATACCACGCTATATAAAACAACATATTTTTATGATAATTAATACACCTTTGTTTTAAACTACCTACTTTTTTATTATTTAACACTCCAACCGGTTTCGGAGACACTACTCCTTCTATCAGGGATTTGTATAAATTTTTTATACAAATCCCTGATGGAAGAAGTTTGTGTCTCCGAAACGGTTGGAGTGTTAAATAATAAAAAAGTAGTTTAAAAACAAAATGTTGTTTAATTTCATAATTTATGGAAAACTACATTTTTTGTGAGTGCTACAAACATTGAGTTAACATTATTTTATATTATGCTTTTTTAATTATGAAGTTCAATTTTGTGTTTAAACTTTTTCTTTCATACTGAAAATGAAGTGTTTAAACCCCGGCATGCCGGGACTACGAAACAAAACCTTTAACAATAACAAATTCTTGGGCAGTCATTTCACCCTTACTTCCGGACATTGCAAAAGTGGAAGTGATTATGAACGTTGTACAGTGACTCTTCACGCAGGCGTTGATCATCTCTCCTATGTAGGTGTATACTTTTCTTTGGAATTTTCAATTCAGACGCTTTGCAACCTTTGTTTTTCGCCGGAGAGCCTCCGAGTGTTCATAAACTTTTCTGTTGAGCCATCACTCCCCCTGACGTCAGCGGAAATTGGCTTAATGGGAGCTTATTTGTTAAGGGGATTTGTTTCGGACGTCTTTGTCGTTTTAATGGAAACAAACTAAAATTAATCGTTCTACTGATCCTGCGTAATAATTTACGTGTCTTTGTTGCTGATATTTTGTTGCCTTTCCGCGTTACTTTTTTTTGGCAAGCTGTCACCGCGAAAACAGCGCACAATTAATTTCAATTTGTTCGGAATATTGTTTTCCTGAGAAACTTAACTGGGAAAATAATTATAATCTATTTTCCCATAATTAATATTTCGTCTCGCGTTTCTTCTACTTTAGCTTTAAAAAAATCCTCTTGGTTTTTCGTATTATTTGATGTATCCGTGATCAGGATTTTAAGTTGGTACGAGGAATGTTAAAACTAATTGCAATAGGCTCGACCCTTGACGACATTAAATTTGGCTACGTAATCCCTCCTCGACATGATTTAGTGGGCAAATATTCCTACACGGGTTGCTAAACCGTTCGCCTTTGGTAACGAATGACATGACGCGACCTTTGTCCCGCGTCATCCCTTGTACTTCCCTCCGCTGGTGCCCGTGTCCATCCACTCCTCCACTTCTCCACCACTCCTCCACTCTGCCTTCCACCAGACCATTTGACAACCGTGATGGCTATTATCCTAATGTTCATCTTTCCGAACCGAATAAAGCTGGTTAGCTTTTTTTCATCAGAAATGTCCGTACATCAACCGTTTTACTAATCCTCAAGTTTTACTAGCGTGAACGCCTCTCTTATCTTTCCATTTCTAGACGTGTACAATATAATAATATATTATTTTATTATTCGCTTAATACAATATTTCGACGTTATTGTGTATGAATCACTAGATTCAATATTCCGGGAGGGTATATGACCTAGCTTGTATCGGTCTTAATTTCTTAAGCTTCGAGAGATAGGTCAGATGATGTAAAGAGGTTGTCAAGTTTCCCAACTAATTATGAAGTTGATAAAATTATTCAGAGCAGCATGCCAACGCCGTGTTAGACCCAAGACAGATTATGGTGGTACGAGTATGTACGTAAGTCATGCTATGTAAATTTATGTGGACAGCCTCTACTTTTATCTTATTATCTCAAAAGCTCATTTTGACAAACGCCTGGTTTGTTAATTACGCTAAATTACATACATCTGAGTTTCGATTTAGCTTTTCTGGAAGTGGCATAAAGACAAAGCATTATTTTTCTTATTTTGTTTTTTTTCCACTTTATAAAATGCCCCCTCTCGCGTGACCAAATTACGGAGAAACTGGGAAGAAAGTAATCCAGCAGGAAGTACGAAGAACTTTAGGGTGAAGGGTTGATTCTGAGTTCATGGGAATTCAGTTTCCTCGCCATACTTTGTTCACTGTGCCTTCCGATTACAGACGAGACCACCTTAACACGTAACATTTTTCTTTTCTTTTTTCTATCGTAATAAGCCGTATAACTATGTAGGTACCATATTTTTTAAGCTTTTTTTACAGGTAAATTTTGTTTCGGCACAGACTAGAACAAAGATCAAAGGTCGGCTTAGTTTTCCTTTTATTCAGACGAAAACTAAATTATTTCATATTTCATGTAAATGTGAAATTTAATTTCCTACTTCCTATTCTGTTCGTTTTATATTTCGTCATGTTATTTTGTAACATCGATACTTATTTCCCATCTTTTTTTATCAGCTTACTGCTGTGCTTTAAGTTTCCTTTGGAGAACATTTTTCACCGACGACAAAAGTACTTCGATTGGCTCGAGTGCTTTTTAAAACAAAGAGCGTTTTTAATTTTTTCAAATGGTATGCTCTTAACTTTAAATAGCAAACTTGTGAAACAAAACATTTTTTTTCAACCTTTGTGCGTAATATTTTGATGCTTTGTGCGCATAAAGAAAAGTGTTTATAGCGCGTACCAATTTTGAATATTTGCTTCGAAGTCTGTTTAACGGTTAAAACATTCGATTTTCTCCGAACAGTTTTTTTAAATATGAAAATCCACTTTACATTTTCAAGTTTTTAGAGATAACCTGGCTCTACCGATAGCGCAAACTCATTTTGTGAACTGTAGAATACAAGAAGCGGGTGTGAACTGAAGAGAAATATTAAGTGACAGAGATCTTTAACTTGTTACAATAATTAGTTTAGGTAAAAGTACTCAAAAGCTCAGCTTGTTATTATGAAGAATCAACAATATTAAGGCAGGTTATATGAATAAATGGCTCTGTAGGCGGCTGCTTTTTTGTTTTCTCCATTACCAAAGTACTCCACAGTCGTTATGCTGATACAGAAACGCGAACACAGTTTTCTCATTAAAGTTTTTGGTTATCTGAACCGTGAATAAGGTGATAATTAACTCCATTTAGTTTTAGCTTAACTCTTTGATAATCCCCAGCATGGGCTAAAAGAAATACTTGGTTATTTTTATTATAATAATAATCGGCTAACTTATATCGCGTTATTTTTAATCCAAGCTCCTAGCGGTATATTACATGTAACTTGAGCAGCCTAGGGCAACTGTGAATTCTAGGAATTTGGATGTGAGATTTTAAAAACCTTTATGTGAGATTTTAAAACACCTTGACACGTTCGAAATCTGCTTTTAAATAACAGTAAAAACATCTGTCTATAATTGTATTTTATGTATAGTATAAAAATCACTCGCAAACGAGTGGAGGCTGCTGAAAAAAAAAGTATAATATATAATTTTTATTTACTTTTAGTTTTCGATAGTTTTTTTTAACACGAAAGCAAGTTATGTTTTAAGTTTTATGATTAATATTAAACTCTGCTAATTTATTTTAATATGCAAGTATGTGTAATTATATTAATCGTGAATCTTCTTATTAAAATGATTTTGTTTTTATGTGATGTCTGCCTAACATTTTAACTAACCAAGCGAATGAATGATCACCATTTTAAATTAGCAACAGAAGAATAGTTTTAGTTTATTACGTTTTTATATTTTATTAGCAATTTACGGTCAAGGATCATAGTCTTTTTTTAATAAATATGTAGCTACATTTAATCAACGAAAAACGGGTGTTTACATAATATTGCAGTTACAGCATAAATGAATGTACAATTATTTATCATGTAAACATTTATGCGATTTATTTAATTGAAATTCATAATTTTTTCGCACATTTTAAAAAATTGGAAGTATTATTAATTCCGGTTATAACGTTTATTTTTAACGTAACGTTAATTTAATGCAAATAGAACACTTTGTTTGATTTTCAGTTTTTCGTTTAACAAATTGATTAATTATTTATTTTAATTGCTTTAGTTCCGGATTCAATGTAAATATTACCAGATATTTAGCATGTGTTTCGCTTGTTAGTAATTTCGAATATTATTATATATTTTTTCTTGTGTTGAACATAATGTATTACAAGCTATCTACTGTATATTTAGCAAAACCTTACGTACAATGGTTCGCGTAATACTTGGGTATTCTTCTGAATATTCCTTTTAAGTTCATGTTAAGCTTTTAGTTTTTTCTGTTCATTCATGTAATACATTATCAAGATACACTACATTTGGTGTACCAAACCAAAGCCCAATTCACTTTAGGTGCGGATAAGGGAAAGAAGTGGGGTGTAGACTGTGAAGTAGCAGTAGTATTTCTTTTCAAATGTCATGCCAACATTGTTATATATCTACCCCCTTGCCTCTGTCTCGGTAAATAAACTAACGTACATAGAATTTAACAAGCTTTGTTTTGTGTGATTTAAGTATTCATTGAGCGATAGTTTCGACTATACTTAATATCACTAGTAAGAAATAATACACTTCTTTTCTACGTTTGTATAAAAAGATTTGTTATCTACATAAGTAAATAATATAACTTGTGAAACATGATATTCGACCTTCCATTTGACATTAAAATTAATAGTAATATCGTGTGTTTTCTCTTTGTCGGACGAAAACTTAAGTTTGTTTGAAAGTGTAATTAAACCGAGTTTAGGCTAGACGCTCGTCAAAGTTTGACGAGAATTAGCAATAAAAGGGGGACTCGGCCATCTAAATAGGCAGATATTCAATATGCTTAATTAAAGTTAACCGCAGCCTGTGGTCTAATATGCTACAAGTAGTGCGCACTTCTGATAGGATTATATATTATACTGCTAACAAAGTTTGTATCGGTAAGCAGGGGAAATTAACGGATTATGGTTAGAGATTTCATCATTTTCATTGCGTTCAATGTTAAAGCGTCTGGGTGTAGAAGTCGAGGAAGGGTGAGAGAGACTTGAAAGTGGTCATGTGAAAAGTCGGAATTAGAAGCGTGCATGAGAAGAATTATGAATGTGTAGGATGCAAGGGAGTGCCAGGACAGAGTGATGTGCCGGGGTAAATGGCGTGATGGTTAGTTAGTTAAGCTAGTTGTGCGCATTACAGTATTGAAAATAAGAAATTTTGCTGGTATAGAGCCCTATTTTAAAAAATATTTTGGCTCAGATCTTTAAGCACTTTAACAGGGATGCATTCAAATACAGTAAATATTTTGGTTACATGATATGCAGAATAAGGACTTTACACAAATAAACAAAGTTAAAAACATAATTATAATAATATTATATTGTTAGAGTAATACATATAGTACAAGCTAAAAAAAGTTAAATTGTTTACGAACGTATAGCCCTTAGAAATATAGGTACTGAAAATTAAACTCAAAAACATCGCATACAAAAATAAAAACAGAAAACAAAAAATTCAAGGTAATTCAGCCATCCACTAGCTAATTAAGTCAAACAAGGCCCTTCACACAATGTTATCCATTACAAAACCCCATTGGCGGAGAGATTCGTTAATTATTTATTATCATGTCCATGATTCCCCCCCACCTGTGTCCCGTGTCCCGTGTCCCGTGTCACGTGTCCCGCACTGGACCGGTGTCCACAACGCATCGTGATTCACTGAATAATTCGCCTGAATGCAACGTGTGTAGGTACGTCAAATTAAATTAAACGAGAGCTTGTGTATTCGCGGGACATTTGGTAAAAAATCGTTAAAAATACATTTCGCTAAAAAGTATCTATGTATCAATATGCAACTTTTTTATATACACTACGTTATTTAGTCAGTATGTCAAAAGCGCATTCGACTACCTTTAATGCAGCTTAATATTTTAAAATTCAGTTGTGTAACTAAGTCATTAGTCTTGCTCCGTATGTAAACTAGGTAGAATGTTATATTACTACGGAGAAACCGTAGGTTGGTAATAAACTGTAAGTTTTTCAAGTAAAATTATTAACTTTTAATAACTACGATGATAATGGCAAATTACATCACAGTAGCATCAAGGCTCTAATGAAATTATTAGTTTTTTGCTTTTTAACAGGTAATTTTTATAGGGAAAACCTAGTTTGTGTTTCATTTTTTTTATTTTTTTTTTATTTACATATATATAATTTACATTTTTTTAGATCTATGAAATACCTTACTGGGCAATGCCCGTGCTGAGGTATTCATTTACAATACTTTTTTTTTTCCTTGTAGGTAGTACAAATTTATACAATACGAAACATCTATTTTGGTGTATATTCTAATTTATTTTCAGGTGGGATACAATTGTAAATTCTGGGAGCCAGATTTATGTAACTTCTTTGACCAAATGCGGTTTTCATTTTAGGTGTCACATACAACTGACTCCTTTTACTTCTTGTGTTGTAGATTGTATTTTTTATGTTTCCACCATCTACATGTGCATGAACTAGTAGTGCCTTTGCATATAGTTGACTGACATTGAGTACGCCTACTCGTTCAAACACCTCCACTGTGGACGCATTTTTGACCTATTTTTGTGCTATTTCTAATTGATGAATAGCTTTTTGGTTTGCCCCACCTCACGCAATTATACCGTATTCCAACAATGATTGGCACAATGACAAGTATATGCTTTTTAGGGTTGTTTTGTCTAAAAGATTACGGATTGTGTTAAAGATATAAACAATTTTCTTAATTTTTGCTGAAATACTTATTACATGATGAGTCCAGTCCAGTTTACAGTCAATTTTCACTCCTAAATATTTAATTACTTCTCTACTATTTATATATTTACATGTAAATGGATTTCTACACTGCGCTATTGGGCTATCAAAAAGTTGTATTGATAAATATGTCGTTTAATAGAAAGCTCTCATGTCTTAATATCGTTGTCTGTATAGCGTTTCCGTTTCATAAATTAAATTTATCTAGGGGATGGATCTTACAAACCCTCCTATTTATCCTTACCTACCTCTGCCTATTACAGCCTACAGGGCCAATAAATCACCGTACGCGACTAAGCACAGCTCAAGTTATATTCTTTGTTCTTTCGGGGGAGTCATTTTAGCACCTTAGCGACGCGAGCCCGATAGAACACATCCCTTGTATCAAAAGATTCCGATACGTAATACCTCTTTCAATAAGCTCACCTTGGATCACCGGTAATAATAGATTCTGCCGAAATAAGGTACCAATACCCTTCGGCGAAGGACTGGTGTAAACGAGGACCCAGCGCTCTCAATATTGATACTTAGGACTTATCAATATATTTGCTACAAATATTTTATCAGTAGACGTAATAGAATATATTGTATCAAGTACCTATACCCATGTTCACCTATATACTTTTTTAGTAAGTATGTATATGAATGATACTATTTATTTCTAAGTAGTTAAATATTTTGTATTTGGAGGTAAAACATCTTTAAAGTTAATCTTAATCGTGTAAGATAGTATTTTATTATTTTAAGTTAACCGTTTTGGATGTACGAGGCGTTATTTCATGATTTGAAACGAACTTACTTTGGTAGGTAACAGATAGTGCTTTTATGGGTTATTATATCGTATTTTTGGGCTTTTTATTGCCTATTGTAGACCCCGCTCAAAAATACTGCATAATTACCCAGAAAAGCATTATCTGTATCCTGAAGGCCGTGGAAATCTACGAACTTCGACAACGTTAGTAACTTGAAAAATGATTTTATTTGCTTAGAACAGATTGAAGATACATACATATAATATATCAGTTTGTACTCTTTTTGCTGAATACTTGGAGTTCCGATTCAGCAGCATTTTCGTATTTTATAATTGTTTTACAGTAAACATTAAGAAATGTATGTAAGTGCTAGTTAATAATTTGCATTTCAAGAACACTACAATAATGATTTTCTACAACCTTTAACACCTCTGTAGCGGTACTGAAACATCCGTTTACATTGCTTTTCTTTTCATGATGCCATTTCCCCGAAAGGGTAGGCAGAGAGGATAGAACGCCATACCACACTGTCCTGGCACACTTCCCTCGCGTTCGCACATTCATTCATCTTCTCATGAACACACGCCGATTGTTCCGACTTTTAACACGTCCACTTTCAAGTACTTCTACTTAATCATGCCATGTCTTTCTCGACCTTCATCGGCTTCAGCATCCAGACACACTTGCATTATAACTTATTTTATCCATTATTTCATCACTTATTCGCTCTACATGACCAAACCATCGTAAAAGCCCTTTCTGAATTTTGTCGATAACACTTTTCTCAGCCTTAACCATAATATTTGAAAAAACATCATTTTCTGAACAATACATCTTTGCGACACACTGATAAGAATTTAGTTTAAAAATATCATATTTATTTGTATTTTTACACAGGTTTTTCCGCAGTAGGATCCGTCGGCTGTATAATTTATTAAAACGTCTTATTCTCGTTGTAAATCTCTCCTAGAGTCCCTACTCGCAGCGTGCTCGGGAAGCGATTATCCTCGCTTAGTATGCTTGATGTATCATAATGCTGACGTTACGAAGTCTCTCTATGTTCGTCACTGCTTTTTGCATAAGGAAATCTCTTTTGAAAAAGGAAATTTCATAATATCCTACGCCATTTCAGAACTATTAAAGTATTTAATGGAAATCATCTCATTATTTATAAAACCGATTTAAAAAAGGTACTTAGCTGATTGATTTCTCATTATCATTGCTAATTTTATAGTATCGGGCTTTTTGAGATAACTCTTGGATTAAATTTGCTTTATTTTCCGTTCTCAATGCTCGATTTTTCCAAAATGTTTTTATTTTTTTTTTTTTTAAACGTTGTTTTACAGTTAAGAATGATTTTATTTCAGTTCTTTAGGTAATAACCCCGTGTCGAACAGAAATATTTACAAGAAAAGTACATTTACGTGATACTATTTGAAAGATATAATAAACTAATCCAAATAAATTATGCACTAAATTTTTTGGTAAAAAAAAATATATTCATTTATCGACCTCTATCGAATAATTTTAAATGAAATTCTGAATTCTTTGATTAAAAATGTAGGTATTATTTAGCCAAAAGATTTTTTCGTACGAATATTTCGGTATGGTCGGTTTTATGTGTATAGGTGGAAAATGTTTTTGAAGTTCCTACTTATTTGCTGAGTTTGATAAGAGTTTTCAAAAGTAATTTATTTAGCCGGCGAACAAATAAATTTTACCGAAAGGAGTTTCTTACAAAACACGTTCGATATCTTAAAACATCGAGGAGCAAGTTAAGTCGAGTCCTTTGTGAGCGAAATGCCAGTCACTAGTCTAAATTTGAAGAGAGTGGCCATTTTGTGGAGCGGCGTAAGGTAAAAGCGCTGTAACGTTTTAATTAAATGCCGCCATTTGAACACCGAAAGGGTTTTAAGAAGAGGCTCCGATGCTCGGAGTTATAAATTGTTAATGTATTCCCGGAGTACCCCGACCCACGGTATCATAGTAAACGCTTTATCGTACGACCTAATGTTTGATCAACTGATGTTTTGATAGACGCGAAACAAGGAATTCCAGCTAAGCTCAGCTAAAAGGATAATCTTTTAAGTACGTTTTCTGGTATAAATTAAGCAATAAATAATGAATCCTCACACAGTGCTGGCTTTCATAAAACAAAGCCCTTGTGCAGAAGTTTAAAACGTAAATTACGGCATAATAAAGGGAATTCCTTTATTATTGTTCGTCCTCTTTTTTTCTCCTTTCTGCTCACTCCTGTACATAGAACTACTAATAGTTAATTAAGTGACTTCAGTTTAGTAACCGTAAAAAAAACATTTTAGCTGCACGCAGTTCCACTTAAAAATCAAAACATTGAAGTTTCAAGTGCTCAGCTGAATTTATAACCATTAATATGTTGACATTAATTAAACGTCTTAAAATCATGGCATCGCGCATCGGTTAATTTTATTATTTCCGGGGTAATTTTCGGATCAAAGGCATGTCCTTTCAGGATATTTCAACAATAAACGAAATAGGATTGCGCTATTTACTGTCTTTTCAATTTCAAACTAAATTCTTTTCTATAAACAACATTTTGAGTGTGTCCAAATACTTGTAGACAAAAACTGGATTTTCACCCATTACGGGCTAATAATTACAATTTGACATCTTAACAGAGACGAGAAACCTGGAAGGGAATATGGATATCTAGGCGTTTACAGGGCTTATGACCTGTCATTGGCTGGGTTAAGTGGCCGCTTGATGTATTACAACATTCCCCATTTCACCTTGTATTTTGGTATCCATATCTCCCAATATACAGTAAAATGGCGCGATGCTTCACATGTGAACTCTCTGTCATCCATTTGAAATGGGGAATGTTGTAATACATCAAGCGGCCACTTAACCCAGCCAATGACAGGTCATAAGCCCTGTAAAACGCCTAGATATCCATATTCCCTTCCAAGTTTCTCGTCTCTGTTAAGATGTCAATTGTAAATTCTTTTCGTTTATTACTTCCCGAGAATGTTTTTTATTCGGAATGGGTTTTTTAACATTTGTAACCTATTATCAATTTATAATTTGCACCATAAATGCAATTACTTATAAATGGATTAAAATCACAACAGGAGATACATAAATACTACAAATAGGATACAAATGTAGATCTTGTCTTAAAATTATCCATAGTTTTGTCCTAGCTTTATATTTATAATAAAATATTGCTTTACCCTCCCTACTACTGTTTTTTTTAATAAATATATTATGTAATTGTGTTTAAATGGACTTCATATCCGTAAATAAATAAATTTGATAATAATTTTATTCCTTGTTTTATTTGCGTTTCAATTAACCTGTTTTACAGTTAATAATAAAATATTTAACTAAATTTGGGTTTAAAATTTAAATTATAACAATATTGCAATTTTTTTCAATATCACTCATCTTTTGTGTCATCATGAGTCATCAGCGTCAAAATCAATCTACTTCCGCTCTCTATGTGAAGCATATGGAATTCACAAACTGCCTCCAAGCTAGGCGATCGATCGCGATCAGCCACCAATTCATGTGCGTCCACAATCATAAGTACCTACGTGATGAGATATTATTTGCTCGCTTAACTACGTCAACTATTACCCGCCATAATCCCTCAGTACAGGTCCTGCTGCCGAGTGGTGGCTGTCTGCCTGTAATGAACGACTACACGTATGTCTCGTGGTCCGTTCCCCGTTTTAGCACAAACGTGGAATTAATCTCCCATGGATGTATGTGGGACCCGAATTCTGGATATATTTTTCCGGCGCAGTAATTGATCTTGATTTACGATTCTCGGCTCAGGGCGCGGCTTACACTCTAATTTTAGATCTCGTTCTTTGCCGTTAAAGCTTCTTTGTCGAGATTATCGGAAAACTCCTATTCTTCTGTCGTCGTATGCGCTATTTAAAACCCACTTTTTGTAGCCATGTAAATAATATTCACATATTTCAGTATAATATTTACACATCGATGCCTGCAAATTGTGGTTTTAAACGAATGGTACCCTTAAATTTGAATACAAGGCAATTTGAGGTTTCTAAATTGAAATTTTCATAAAGAAGCAAAAATACCAAAGACGATTCGATTTGGTGCCTACATTTTTTTTGGAAAATGAAATAACGAAGCCAGAAACAAAATATTTATTTGTCTGAAAATAAAAAAAATTTTTCGAAACACAATAGACTACCACATGTTCACGTGTATTCCTTGTGTAGCATCAGACCGTTCTCAAGGTTAGAATTAATGATTAATTATATTCTCCACCTGTGATTAAAGTTTACAAACGTAATGCCTAATGTTCCTTCTTGTAGCGTGTCTGAAACAGAACCATAAATTAATATCTTAAGTTTTCTGTCTTAATCCAAACTAATCTGCCTTCGTCTGGTAATAGGCAAAATATGGCCTCGTTTAGGTGGGTGAAGGTGTTGGCCCAATGAACAAACTTCGGTCGGCAATTTATACTGAATACTGAATACCCAAGAAACCATGGGTGCATTTTATTTTTGCTTGTGGTGTATATGTTTGTATACATAAACACATTATATTATTATTATAAAGTCTGGTGCAAGACTTAAATACGCGTAGTTATTCATTTTAAATATTTATTTATGCTGTACAATTTATTGATTTGTCAATAAATATGCGCTTTGAGTTACAACTGTATCAACCACTTACTCCAAACGTCTTCCAAGAAACTTACGCATTTGATATATATTTCTTATTATGAAAAAAGGGTTTTAGTAAACTAAGACTACGCCCACGCGTCGGCGTCACGACGCTTTGAAAGTTTCAGGAAACACGAGCTTCAGTCTCTCATATCGGCCAGCGAAAGCCTCTTACCCTTTTAGGCTGAAAAAACTCTATACACGTCGCTTTGTAATTCTTCGTTAGCCTTTTGCGGTGTCCCGTTTACATAAATAAGGGATGAAACCCCCTTGTCGCACCGCAAACCCTGGATTTTCTGTTCTCCTAATAATGCAAACAGTCTAATAAACAAATACGCTCAAACTAATCACATACGAGGAGTTGGGTAATTGAATTTTAAATATAACCAAACGAACTCATTCGTTCTGCTGGGATCCAATTATAAGTTCAGTATTCGCAAGGTTCTCTCCCTTTTACCGTTTAAAAAATATTGTATTTCTACAGTTATTTCAATTTAGCCTCTAATTTAATTTGAACCAATATTGCTGCCATCTAGGTATTTGTTTTATATGTGTTAACATTTATCTTAGATACGAGTATGCCTTGTTTAAAAAATCATATGTAAATAAAATACCTTGGACTGGTACTGAAGCGTAAGACTGAGCATCTTACCTTCATGAAATAAAATTATCAAGACACACTGCACTTGATGTGCCAATGCAGCGCCCTAAGCTCCACTGGGTGCGGATAAGGGAAAGTAGTAGAAATATGGTTGGTTTTACTATTATAATTTCATTGCGAAAAATTGGTATGTAAATAATTATATTCCTATCTGTCTCGTCTAAGAACAACGCTTCCTTTAAAAGAAGCTTATTACACTGCTTTCTATCTAGGCCGGCAGACTCCCAGTCCAATACCTGTTCTATATGTAAATCCTAATAGAAAAATTGTGACTTACGACGAGTACTTGATGACAAAGTTGCTCTATTACAATTTAAAGTAATGAATTGCTAAGTTGTAAAGAATTGTGGGTTGGTATTTTGTTTATTTTGTTTTACGAATTAATATAATGCCCGTCTTAAAATATCCTATATCCCCAATAAATTGACTAGTTGTCATATATAAGTAAACTAGTTTCCACAACATGTTAGTCGGTATATTTATCCGTGACAATGTAGCGTATCCACAGTACTAATATCCGCTTATTGCGTTCCCCGCACGTCCGGTCCGGTTTAGCTCCGGATTAATACTTTCCAGAGTTTCCCACTACGGACGCTAAGCCTAGCGGACATCCTTCCACGAAATAAGATCTAGCAGAAAGAATTAAAAATGTATAAAACCCTAATACTTTTCCGGATTCCAAATCCATACAATTCATCCTACCGCTCAATCCTTTTAAGAGTTTTACAGTCCCATAATTCATGTCCATGTGTTTCATTCTTCTTTTCATAAGTCTGCCTGGTCGTATTCAAATTATGTCCAATTTATTCTGAGCTGTCAGTTGGATGAAATTTTCTGCAAATTCCCAAGTTAAATTTAACTATTTTTGACGGATTTTTTCTTTAAAAGTTTCAACGGCTGTCATCCATTTTGAGAATGGAATATGACATCTTATCTGAGTTTCTTCACAACTTGACGAACATTTTCGGACTGACATAATTTTTATAGCTTACACCCTCACACGATTACAATCTTTGAAAAAAAAATATCAGTTTGAAAAAGAGTGACTCGTTTTACGGCTGTGATTGTGCAAAATTGTTATTTTAAATTGCTATTTACATTAAAAATTTGTATTTTTCATGTTACCTTAATTACTAGTTCCTGACCATGAAACTATATTACAAATATAAGTTTTATGTACTCGTACATGGTTCCTAGTATAAGCATGGTATTTTTAATTCATTGAAATACATAACAATAAACTTTTATGTACAATTAATTATACCTCCTGCATAATTTATAATTTTATTTTTAAAGCGCAATATGTATTATTGTTATTTAAATAAGATAATACGAGTATCGTCAACTTTCTTTCAAATTGGATTTCTTTAGACGAATAAAGAAAGTAATTTATTTGTATTGAATTTACACCTGGGAAAATTTAGTTTACGCTCTCGAAATCTTTTCCGTTTTATTTCCACGATGCCAGCAGATTTCCTATCGAACACCCTTTTTCACATTGTTAAAACATGTCGTTTGTATGCGCAGTGTGCATTTTCGAACATACCTTCGCTTTTTGTAATCAAATTTGAATAATTCGTTCGATTCTCGACAAGATGGCGGCCGACCGAGACGTATTTGTCACCGCCACTTTCCCGCCAATATCTCCGTCCCCGGTCAGCCACCGCAGAATATTATTCCAGAGGGGATGTCTAGTTAAACCGTGTAATTATCTTAGATGAAGTTCTACCAGGCCGCTCGCTGTCACTTGTGACTGGAAAATAATTAAAGCGGCTATGTCAGGCTGACATACGAGCCGCGAACGAAATTAAACGAATGTACGCGACATCGTTCTAATATGAAGTGGTTCCTGTACTGCGTACTCGGGGCGAGATTAATGGTTTTCGGGACCTCTGGTTGTGAGAACGATATTACTTCGTTTTAAGTGTGGTTTATTGTAAACACACTCTTGTTAACCATTTGGAGACTACTAATACTGAGAGACTAAACATCTAAACGCATTTTCTTTTCGCTTAAAGGACTTGTATGATACAATGTATCTATTTATTAATAATAAATATCTTCTTATATTATTATCCATTTTTATTTAATTTTATTTTTAAAACCAATCTAATTTTATTTTTTAAAGACAGATTTTGTTATGAAAAATATGAGTGCAGAAAAAGTCGTATTTTATTTTTTTTACGCAATTTATCAACTGCTTTTAAGAACAGACCTTTTGCTTACTTGCCTCAATAGATAGAACAGATAACACAATACCGTATTTTTTCCGTAAGAAACGATGATCACGTAACTTAAAATTTCAGTGAAATATGTGTTTTTTATGGTTCCCATTTATCATGTTATTTCTTTTTCTCAGAGAATCAAATGAATTTGCGTTTCGTACAAGCACCACGGCATTGGAGTTGCTGTTATTTTTAGCAAAAATTTATTTCGACATAAATAATATACAATACAGCCTTGGGCCTTTTGTATTCATTCTTTCTTCGGATACTCTTTCTTGTTCCTCCAAATTTCTTTTCCATAATATAATCGATAATCTTGCTCGCTCCACTTGTCCGTACTGTGGAACTTTATCGTTTGTATCCCTTCAAATATAATGTGTAGGTACATCCAAGAGCGGAAAATGTATTCAATGCTTTACGTTCCATCGATAATTCATATTCTTTTTAATTTGTTTATTCATTGTTAGTTTATTATACATGTATGATGGTTTATCTACTTATCTAATGTACTGTTTGTTTATCTTCCGTTCTATTTAAATTTATGTCCGTGTATTACTCTATTATTTATTGATCTAAAATTCTATTGAACGTTTTCTTCTTTCCATTATACCTACCAATGTTTTGCTACTTATATTAAGTATATAAATTATGTAATGTAAAAACCCCGTGAGCGTTAGTAAAATTAAATAAATAAATAACGTAATTTTTACTTTATTCATCTACGAATGAAGCGATGATTTAAAATGCAAAACATTTTTATGTTTTTACTTAACAAATCTATAGAAAAAGTCGTAAGTGATTTGATGAATGTACATTGTAATTAGGATTTTTTTTTATATCTTTCTGTTAATTTGTCAAATAAATAAAAAAAATTGGGTGATTGAAATTTTTTATGTTTATAGTAGGAAACTACTTTATTAGATTATCAAGTCTAAAATCTCGTTTTCTATAGTAATGAGGGTTATATGTACAAAGTATAATTAAGGTTACTTTTCTTTAATTTATTTTTAAAAAGTAGATTAACCTAATAATCATTATTAAAAATAAATAATTAACAGAGTTCACATTTAACGGATTAGAATTACAAAATACATTTTGTGTATTGATTGATTGAGTTGGCATTTACTTTTCAGAACTCCATTTGGTATTATCTAAATTTATTTAATTAATTTTAATCAAACTCGAATTTTGTTAAATTTGTTAATTCTTATTTTGTGACAATTGTTTCGCCTTGTTAAGAGGCGAGCTAACAAGGCGAAACAATTGCCAATATAAAAATTAACAAAATTAATCCAAATCGAGTTTGATTTAAATTATATTATGTATGTATTTGGAACGGGTGGTGGCCCAGCGGGTAGCGTCGCGGTCTCTGAGTCCAGAGATCGTTGGTTCGAATCCATTGAAATATGTGCAAATATCATAAGATTGAAAAAAAAAATTTATGTAAAAATATAAACAATTTAAACAATTCTCTCTTCTTCTTAACCTCGTGTTACTATAGTATCAAATTTGATTCCACCCACGCCCACGGTGGCACTACGCACGACAGTTTCCGTGTTTTATCACAAACTCCAATTCGATAATTATTATTAATTTAATCTACCTAATATGTATCCGGCTACCGATCGATATTGGCTGAACTCCAAGATTATTCAATCGGCCTTGTAGCCGGGCGAAACGTATCTCGCATTTTTACTTGCAAATTTCCCTCCTTTACGGGGATGAAAATTTTAATAAAACCTCGATAAAGGACCCAGTCCAAGCGACTTTATGGGCGAGCTTAAGTGTATTATTTTCTTACTCGGGAAAAACTGCGTCGGTTCGGGGTCTTTAGGTGTGTCGTAAGGAGAGACTTAAAGCTTCACGCAAGACGAGGTCCTCTGTCTAAATTATCGGATAACTTGCTTTTAACCGCGGACTTCAAACATGAGGCTCGCAAAAAAAAAAATTCCCTAAAGCAAAAGCCGAAAATGTACGAAAATCCTGTTTTATTGTTATCATTTAAAAAAATTAATGGTGAGTTACATACTTATTTTTAAAAATACAAGGTGTAACAAAACTCGTAGTTAAACCCGAAAACTGGTGAATCTACATCATGTTTGGAGTCGAATGTGTAGTATGACTTTTGAATCTGAGTTAAATTTTTTTTTCTTCTTTAAATGCTTTCATAATACTGCTTTCATAATAAGTTCTTACTGAAATGCAGTTTTTTAAATTTATTTTGCTTTCTTTATGAATAGTTTTAATTTCACAAAATAAATATTTAAAAACAGTTTGCAAAAATTTATCATCCTTATGTTTCCTACTCAATTTTCTCAAAAACTATGAGTCTAATAAAAAAAAAACCTACAAAATCGACTTCTAATATGATGTAGATTCACTGGATTCCCGATTGTACATCTAGTTTTGTTACTAGATTTAGCTAGATCCGGCCCAACTCACGTCAGGGCAATATCTAGGTACAACGAAAAATAACTGCTTTTATGTTTTGTGCATGAGCTCATCACTAATTCGTGACTTAAATAACACAAATTAACAAACAAATAAGGGTTGCGGTTATGAAAGTTGAGAACCTGTTATTTGAGGGTGATTCTCTTCAGTAGCAGACAAGCCTTTGGAACGAGACAAGGGATGAAGAATGGCGGCGTGCTTATAACCACAGATTATACATAATATTATTCGTCATATTAGGACTGCGCGTCGTCGAAGACAAATTATTATGTAGGTAAAACTTTGTAAAGCATGAATTTAATTTCACCAAAAAGTTTTGGACCGGTTTAATATATTGTACAATGTTCGTACTTTAAAGTTTCAGCAAATGTATGGGTACGTAATACATTCACACAATATAACGTTGAAAATCTTGACAACTTCGTTATGCTCAATTTATCCGTGGAAACATTATTCCACTTAAACTCGTACTTAATGATAAAAGATACCTCAGGCTGTGTCTAATGTCAACTGCTAATTCTTGTTTGCGTCGTTTTAATTTGATTAAAATGTTTCTAGCTTATTACAATTGAAATCTCAACAGAGACAAGAAGTTTGGAAGGAAAAATGGATATCTGGGCGTTTACGGCCCTTATGACCTGCCACAGGCTGGGTTAAGTGGCCATCGCCTGATATCCATATCTGCCAATTATCAGAACTTACATACATACAGTAAAATGGCGCAAGTTTCACATGTAAAATCTCTTTGTCATTCATCGAGAAAATTGCTAAACATTTTAGCAGTAAGTACTCAGACATTTTCTGTGTATTTAAAAAATCCAACCATTAGGATGTTTTCAAAAGTCACTATTGCTTACAGAGGAAGATCGCGTCAAATTTCTTTCCACAAAAAGTCAGGCGTCGCGACGCGTCGCTAACTACAAGAGTATTTACATTTCGGAGCAAGTAAAGCGTAACAAACTAAATCATCCCCCATATCCCTGGCGCCACTCTCCCTTCGTCAAATAGTTTTTCGCGACACGTCGATTAATAAACATCTCCCTCTCTCGTTATCGTATAGCCGCATCCCTCTCAGTTTCGTGTTGACACTGCTGTCGCATTCGTAGATCATCTATTATTTATGTTTGTTCCATTCTTCTTCCGAAGATGATCAATCACCCTGAATTTTCTTATTCACAGGATGTGTTCCATGTTCCTGTCGGAGGCTGCCAGCTTCGTGGCTGCCATGCTGTTTGCAGTTCACCCTGTACATACTGAAGCGGTAAGTTTTTACGAAATTCTAGCTTATTACGCATTTCCTGGTACTTCTGGCAAAGATATTGATTAACCGAAAATTTGACATCAAAACAAGTAACTGCGTAACCTTATACTACTTGACTGATAACACTTTAATAAATTATGTATTAAATATCAATGTTTTTACGATTTTCATGTTATAAATTTAAGCTCAATAATGGGTTCTAAGCTAACATTTATAACTTGATTTTTATTTGTTTATTCAAACCTTCTCTATCTAACCCAGTGTTATTTTACCATACTTGCGTTTGTAGTGCCCATATTATATTACCTGATTTGTCAATGCATTATTCAGATCAAAATAAAAGCAAGAATTGTTGACATTTTACCTATTCCTTAAAATTATCGTATTTAATTTATTGCCCTGGATTAAGTATGTATTTACATGATTGTTTTCTGATGAATATAACAAACGACAAAACAGACTGTATAAAGAATGGCAAGTTCGCCTCGAGCAATCTTCTGCCCCGTCTTAGACAACGCAATAGTCTTAAGAATGGTATGTTAATGAATATAAATAATTTAGGTATATGTAAATAATAATTTTTGGTTTTCTTATGTCAGTTTAAAAAAAAAGGTGGGTTGCGAGATTCAATCCTAAAATTTATATCCCTGAGTCAACAACTATAACCACGGTACTACAATCCGGTCAGTGATTAAAAATATTATTTATGAAAAAAAAAATAGTTCACGAGGAATAGTGTATCGATTCTACTAAATTATATTTGTATACATTCTGCGGAGTTACATCAACAGGCCACGAAGCCTGATAGCAGAAGTAAAAAATAGTTTCTCATTTTTGTGTCCTATCTGGGAATCAACAAAAATCTTCGTTTCGACAGTTAGTGTCTTAGCCTTTAAGCTACGGAGGATGCTTTAATTGTTAACTTAATATTGTTTATCTTTGAAAATCGACTTACCAAATCAAAACAGGTGATAATCTTTAAACGATACGGAGGTTCTGGGTTCGATTCCCGGTGAGAACAACAAAAAAGTGTTTTTTCCCAAGCCTGGTTGTTTGTGACGTTGTTCCCCTCTGTAATTGGGCCTCCTGGCCTGTTGAGGTGGTTAAAAAAAACCTATAACCACGAATTTTGTTTTTATCCCTGTGTTGAAATTCCAATTCTGAAAAAAAGACTGCTTAGACACGATTACATCATAATTTAATTAAACTCAATTCATTTATTTCTTTATCAAATGATGAATTAACATTTCGAGGGAAAATTAATTTATCAATGCGGCTAACCGTGTTTTTGGGATTTTTCACAATTTCACCGGGGAAAACATTCCTTTAAAAATGTAACACCCATACAAATTATCGTCGCTGCCAAAGAGGGTCGTGATTTAGTGCGGCCGGGCTGCGGTACAATATCTGGGCCGGGATTAACCCGCCTCGACCAGAATCCTTAATGCTATTTGAGTGCGCCTCACCCCTCCGGCTATCCAAGGTACAGACACGTTATTCACTATTTAAAAATAAAACTTCTCATTTTAAATTTTAACATTTGAATTTAGCAAGTTAGCGTTTAGAAATTATACATATTAACCCCTCTAACACACGAGACGTGAAATTCATCAAATTCGCAGTAAACCCATCGTAAGGAATGGATTATTATTGTGAATGAAATCTATATAGCCAACTTCTTTAGCAAATTTTTCTACATTTTGCGTTATTACTTTTAAACTGCACGATTCGTATAAAATAGGCCTAAGATTTTTATATTTTTTTTAATAAAATGAAATTTATGCAATCTTATGATATTTGCACATATTTCAATTTGTAAATACTATTTCCAAAAAGGCTTGTGCTTGAAAATATGAATCGAGTCGTGTCGAAGTGGGGATTCGAACCGACGATCTCTGGACTCAGAGACCGCGACGCTACCCACTGGGCCACCACCCGTTTAAAATTTTATAACTTTTATAAATTTATATTTAGGTATAAGTACTAGATATTTTGCCATGTATATTTCAAATGTTATTTAACAGTTAAAAAGAATTTACCATAAAATTACTAAAATAAAATAAATGAACTGAACTTATAATTGTGAAATGTTGTATTTGCTTCGCAGGAAAAAAACTCATTATATTTTTCCTACACCAAATGTTTGTTATGACTGTGTTTATACTTGGGATAACGTTCTTCCTTTTCTTATTCTATTACCATATCACATGTTTCCCCGTTTATTTCTTAGCGTCGGTTCTTTGATATATTTTTTCTCCTCCGCTCTTTATAATTTCTTTTCACAGTGTACGTAAATAAGAGTCGTAAGACGAGATTTTTCATGAAAAATTCTAAAATAGCTTTGATGGGGTCCTTAGAGATGATTAAAAACTGGGCCTAAATTTATATCAGGTTTTTCATGTATTTTTTTGTTTTTTTTTTCATTGTTTATGAATTCACAAGCTTATTTTGTAAATCTTGATTATGAGAAATTGTTTCAGGATTATTACATTTTTGAAAAATTATAGATTTTCATGTCCTGTTATTTATAGTTCCAATGCTGTGCCCTATCCACCATTGGATGCGAATAAGAGAGAGTATTAGTGGAAGCAGCATTATTAATTTATTTATTTGATCTAGTCAGCTGATTACTGTAATCTCATATACCCTAGATTTTTTTTACGACTATGACTTTCATTGTAAAAACCACCGCTACTCTTTCAATACGTGGTGAAAATTCTTTTATTTTATTATATTGTTTTAAAAATACGCTGTCAAAGTTTTGAAAATACAAAAACCCGTGTCCGGCAAAACGCAGATAGGTTTTAAATCATTAAAAGCGAGTGCACAAAAGCGCAGTTTGCATTTTCAGGTGATTTCAGTTTTCCGTTACTTTTGTATTCGCAATATTGGCCGTGGATGTCGCCCGTGTATCCATTGTTACAGCGGAAAAAGCTCGGGAAAAGTCCGATCACCGTTAGCCAGAGCCGTGGCCCCCGATACCGGAAGCGCGCTACGTAATCGGCTCGCAACAGATGGCGCTACTACCGCCGGATTTCCCCCCTGAATTGAACGCAATTTGGCCCCGACTACCGGTCATACATCGCCTCACAGGCCCGCATCGAGATCCGGGACGATTTACAAGAACATACACGAAAACGGGGCTGCTAAACGTTCCTGAAATGCTTAGGTATTTGTATTTGGTAAAAATTTTTTAGATAATGAAACTATAATTTTTTTAAAAAACGAGATTTGAACATCGACACTAAACTGCACTACTAAAGAGACTAGACTTGTTTATCTATTCACCTTAATTTTTTTTTTAAATATTATTATTACGGTTGATTTGCCTATTCAAGAGGCCGAGCTTCGGGACATATTCAGCGCCGTGATGTGGCGCCTGGCGGTCGTGCCAGGAACTAGTAGAGTCCTGCTACCAGCAACTGGTGACTAGTTACTGGTGACTGCTACACATTCAGAGCATGCACCATACTCCAGCTCCACGAGTCCACGGTGAAAAGCGCCTTTCAAATAAATTTGCAAGTTAGCGCTTGAAAGCAATTACATATTTTGAACGCTTTGAAGCTTCATAAATATGCAAATTGGTCTACCCGAATAGTAGACGATAATTTTGTAAACTGTCTACAAATTTATATATGCTTCAGAAGATACCTAACACCCTAATAATTATACGTCAGAAAATTAACCATTACAGTATATAGTACCTAGTATCTGGTATTTGCTTTGCGTTTTTTTGAAGTTATACTTCTTTGCGCCCGTTAGACACTTTGGGGTGGGATGTTGGTCGAGAAACCGCGTCACGCTGATTTTTAAGAGAAATGGCGCTTAAGAGAAAATGGCGCCACAGTCACTGATGCTTGTATCTGATACTTGTTTTGATACAAGTATCGATACTTTTATTGATAGAAGAAATAACTGATAATGATAATAAAGGTGTATAATATAATAATGAAGTCACGTATAATATATTGAATATAAATATATTGAATAATATTGAAAAATGTCTTATATTTCATTTATATATCCTGTCTGTTTGTGTGCGTGAGTGGGTGTATGAGAATGGCCAAAGAAGTATAACTTCCACCGTGTGGTCCGACGCACACCGATTTTTTTTTCTATGAGGTAGGTACATACCTAAGTAAGGTTATCGCGTTTGATGGTCGTATATTTCAAATAAAATTGATGATTCCTTACCACCTCTTACTAAAGCACTCACTGAAAAATTCACTAAAATCGAGTTTGTTCGATGTGAAATTTGTGATACCTTGATACTATTTCAATCATATTTTTTAGTAACAAGTAACTTTAATACAACTATCAAGCCATATTTCATAAAAATATTTTCATAATTAATTTAATTTTAACAAATTGGAGGCGCTTCTAATAGCGGTGGTGGGTGCTTTATAGGTAGTATTCGTATTTATGAGAATTTCATTTATCAGTGGTAATTTATAGTAGATGGAATAATACCTAATGATTTAAGACTCAAAAATACTTTTATATGGATGTCTCATTACCATGTTGGTTTAAGAATCAATACTTCAATTCGGGCAGAGCATAAAGCCTCCCATTCCGGATAAGGCGGGAGATAACTTTTGACACTTCTTTTGTTAGAGGGATGTAAATCTGATTACCCTTTTTTCATTCCGAGTCTCCCCTATCTAGGCTCAATAACAAGTCTCTTCTCTCTTTTCACTCCTAGCCTTTGCGAGTTTCTTTGAGATCATTTCTGCGGCGGAGAACGAAGCCACTAACCAATTTTCCACCCCCCACCTTTCCGCTGAGAACAGACCCTATGACAAGCCTCGTGAATGATTCAGTCTCGAAACACTCCGAGCCCTATCTTGGCTGAAACAAGTGACAATTAAAGCAACAGGAGACTTTATAAAAAATTCGCTCTTTGTTAGAACAGTTTACCAAGAAAATCAACTTCCTAGATTGTGTAAGCCTTTGCGGGATCCTTCGATTTTTCCTCCTGCTTAATTAAGCGGAAATACCGTTCCTGTATCCTTTCAAAGTTCTTTGTTATTTTCTTTGTCGAAAAATGTTTCCTCAATATTCAACTCTTATCTGAAGTACTTTCCATGCCGCGGTTCAAACGTAGTAACCTGTTTTCATAGCTCGACTTACTTATTATAATATTACGTTAAAATAATGTCGTAGAATCTAATTTTACGTTATTTTTCGTTACAAAATAACGTTTATTTTAAGATAACATCACGAATAATGTCCCTTTTCAAGGGCGATACCATAAGAGGTACATAAGAATTTTTCCTCAAAGCATAAATCAAAGTACCTACTTACTGTTATGTGTTGGCAACGATAAGCCGCCGCGTATTATTACCGTATATTATAACTTTAATATCATATTCGTGTCACATCGCGGCATACGCGTGAACTACTCCTAGTTAGGGGAATTTCGGCCAATTAAATTTTATAACACGACCCCTACCGCCCCAGTAACGAAAACATAGCTGTTATTTTGTTACAAGACACTTCACGATGTGTGATTTATGTTGATTTCGTGTTACGGACAAGTTCACTCGTCTATTTAGAGTATGCGGAGCTTCCCAAATTCATTAGCAAATATAACGGTGACACGTTTATCCCCCGGCCACATTTTGCTTTAATAATAATAAATCTAATATTCTACGAAATACGTGTGAAAACTACATTATGCCACTCACTAACTTTCAGCGATAATTCTTATAACACGTTTCATCATTCTTATAATTACTTTGCATAGTTTTACAACTATTTACTTCATTTTTCTTCTCACGCCTTACCGATTTTTTTTTCTTTGAATTTATTACGTACTGTTAGAAATTGTCTATGAATCTGTAGCAACATTTATATCATTACCTAATATGCTTTCTAATGCGATTTTGTAAGTTAAAATGAGCACATTTTTTACTAGCTGATACGGGAGCTATATTTTACCTAAAGCACAGAACCACGTAACAAAGTTCCTGATAATGTGTTGAGTGTTGTTTTCTTTGTTCTTTCGTTCAATTAAAAATAAGTTATGTACAAGTTTTCCTGGGAAATAATTTAATATCGCCGCTGAGCGCAGGTGAACCGCCCACCTTCACACATGTTTTACGGCGAAGGTTGAAAGTCACGCCATGCGTCGTTAGGCGGGAGCTATCGTGATAATTGCCCTTTGCTGGGCGGCTGCAGGCCCAACTGGAGAGGGAAACCTGGAAACCTTACTGTATCGTGATACCGAACTGTTCCATCCAGCGTACTGCCAGTATTGCGCCCTTACACCACCTTACCCTTCCGGCGAGAATATTAATCAGCCTACGTATGCGTGCACTACTTTGCGTTTTATCATTCTTATCATTATTTATTATATCAATTAAAATTCTTAAATTATCTGATTTTTGTTGGTAGCTTTTTCCCCTTTGGGAAATAAAAAATAATTTCCGTCAATCTTCCCCGTTTGAAATTTTTCATCCGCTTTCATCGCTTCGATTTTCTACGTACGTTTTTATTATTAACGTATTGACCATTTTTAACTAAATCGAAAATGAATAATTTGGTTCCGAGTTTCGCGGGCACCTCATGTCTCGGTAATGGAAATTCTTTAATGTTGCGATACTTTAGTGGAAAGTGTTTTCTTGTGTAAATATTCGGCGGACTGAAACGAGACGTGGCAATGAAAGAGTTTTGTAACAATACAGCATTTCTAAAGTTCAAACTTCCCGGGTGAGTTTTTAACGCTTCCAGGTCAAGTGAGGAAACCGGAAAGGTGTTTATATCGTCGCCCTGAATAATTAATATACTTTCCAGGGAACTTCCTTAACAAAGGAATGCGAAATAATTCTTATTCCCAACTTCGGTGAATGGAGATTAAAAGTTTTTGGTATTTATTAAGAGGATTAATTCGAGATTTATTACAGTTGTTATCAGACAATTTCCAAACGAAGTTCAACCAAGTTATTATGTACATCGTTTGTATAATACCCTCAGGCCCCTGGGCCTTTGCTGACAATAAATCATACCAGTTTCAAATATTGGAAATTTCTACAAATTAACTTTTGTTTTTTCCTACTTGTATGGCGGAGGTAATACCACGTAGTTGTAGAGACCCTGGGGTTGCGGGTTGCTTCTTATTCGGTAAAAGTAATTAGTCGTCATCTGTTGTTCTGAATGTTGATTGTTATTTCTGTTGTTATTACCCGGCCAATATCTCTAAACGTGAACCCAATAAATCCCCGTAATCGGGCGAGCATCGCACGCCAACCGTCTATCTCCGTTATAATTCATCCCCTCCCCTTAGCAACTTCTCCGACAAACTTCTAACGAAACAAAAATCGCCCCGTTCTGAGGCATGAATTCGCAGTTAAACTATTTGTATAATACGTCGGCCAATTAATAATTTGGAACCAGATGCTGTTTTCGTTAAATCGCGTCTCTTTTACTGCGAACTTGAGTCAAATTACACGACACTTTACCCATTCCTACAATAAAATAAGTATTAGGAATTTATTTAGATTTATATAACTCAGCATTGTGTATTGAATCTATAAAATCCAACAACTGTGGGCTATAAAACTATTTGTTTTACAAGCAGTGAGGCTCTGAACTCATTGTTTTAGTACACTATTTTACTTTCTCGTTTGTAATAAAGTTTTTGCGGATCGTAAAAAACAACCCCGGTATTTCCATAATTATTATTCGTGTTTTATTTTCTATTCGAGCAAGACAATCCACAAACCGTAGTATGTATTTCAAAATAAATTAACGACGTAATCATTCTCTGTAATTTGATAATAAAATTTGTCTGGAATTAAATTTATCCAAGTTGAGTTTAAAGTTGTTATTGTAGACCGAATACTCAGCCTTAACTTGCATTCATTTTGCTAATTGGTAAACAAAGGGAATTAATGATTCGGGTGGCGTTTATTTCGTTTTGGCTGTAACTTAAATCAACAACACTTGTTATAGTAGTACACAGATAAACACCGTCTATTGTAAAAGTGCTGAATTTTTGTATATCAACTATAAGTGTTCAGAGTAATTTAGATTTTGATATATTTTTGCCGATTTTTGACTTATAGGTTGGTCCCACATGTTATGCCACTGATCGTTACATGTTATGCCACTGATCGTTATATCATATTATACGTCGTATAAACATAATCTTTTCTGTTGTGTTATGTCACTCCTTGTTTGTGTTTTCATAACCTACGTTACTTTTCAACACACTTTAATAAATTTTAGCAATTGGTTTCTTACTACAAAACATGAACTACAATTCTCTAAGAAACTTTATTTATTTATTTATTAAGGTTTCACGCATATAATCGTTTAAAATCACAATTAATTATACAGAAAGATGGCGACTCACTTAGTAGCGACCCATGACAATGATCTGGCCCCGACTCACTAGATAATCCGTGTCGAGTCAGGGCATCTTCAGTACAGCATAAATAAAATAACATAAATTTGTAAAATCTACTGTTACTACTACTTTCCCTTCTGTGCAATATGCACCCATAGGGCACTGCATTGGTACCTAATATCTACGTCCACCAAAAATATTAAGTTAGTTGAAATTTTATTCATAGGTCTTAAATATGCTGTTTTTGGTGCGTTGAATAAAATATGTACGTATTAAATAAGTTATTTTAATTTTTGTTTAGCTAGGTATTATTCTTAAAATATTTTTTTACACTGAAATGCGCCGTGATACTGATTTAAATATTTATTATATGTTATTGATTTTATATTGTCGTTGATTGACGGTTGACAAAGCAATCTTCAATTAAATAATAAAAATTATAATATATTGCATTTTTTGTGTGACGTTTTGAAGATGCAAATTGATTTTGCAATGAATTTATATATTATATTATATAAGTTCACCGAAAATCAATTTGCCCCTTCAAAACGTGACACAAAAAATTAGTACTGTTTCGAAACTCTTAAAGAATGAGACAACTACTTGTTACTAACTTTTCCATTTTTTGACAGTAAGCCAAGTAAGTTTTTCAGTGACGACAGTATATCTAAATTGTATGTACGTACCTGCTTAAAATATTTATTTATTTTTTTATGTACATGGATATGTACTTTCAACGATTTTCAGTGCTACTTGACAGTTTCCCCGGATAAGTTTTTCAGTGTCTGGACAGAATTCCGATGTCTGGCTTGAGAACGATTTCAACTTGCGAATATTTCAAAATTAAATATTGCCTGGACGAAGTTTGATAGCCTGATATTTCAAATTTAAAGTCATTTAATGAAAGAATTAATATTAGTAAATTTTTACATTAGGCTGTAAATCGATTACTGTTAGATTTTATAAATTATTGAAGCGTATTTGGGTTCAAATTTTCATGGGCTTTTACACAAGTCATAAAATTATTATCCGTTTTTACATCTCACATAGAAATCAATTGAAAATAGTACTGCAACACTTGCAATCACTTTTCATATAAAACAATATAATTATGTAATCTAATATATACCTAGCATATTATGTTATTTTTGTGGATCCTTTCAGTTTAAAGAAACGAATTGAAAATGGTACTTCACGTAAAGCTTAGGTTTATCCAGTGTTCGGCCATTTTACAAGAGGGAAAGTTTAAACTATGGGCGGGGCCAAGTGAGAGGTCCACCCCCACCCCCGCCTCCGTATTCCGGACACGTGCTGTGCTGTTCTCGTATCACGCCGTATAATTTGTCAACTTTACTTATAATAGAATACGACGCCGTAAAATTATATCCGTAGCCGAGACCGGACGGATACAAGTCCAAATTTCACAAAAAAAATTAATGAAGTTGCGTAAAAATCTTATTCACAAAAAATTAAAATAAATATAATTATTCGTATCTTCTGGTTTGTGTGAGTCTAAAATTCCTAAACTCCGTACTAAATATTGGATCGATTTCTTACATATTAATATGATGTATAATGTGTAAGAGAGCATTAACTGATCAGGAATTGAAGCGTAATACGGATTGCCTTGCCTTGTGTAGTAAATAATCACGACACACAGCGCTTGGTAAACGGATGCAGTAGCCTATGCACTATTTGAAGGAAAGAAGTGAAAAGAAGATGAACGAAAATCAAATTGTCTTTTTATCGAAATTTGGATTTGCATCCTTTTGTTTTTAGGGTATAGATATTAACACACTCCATGCCGCGCTCCGGATAGTCGTGAAATGGAAGTACGAATTTCGGTTGGACGTCGGACAATTCTGGACAATTTGGACAATTTGGACAATTCTGGACAGCTCCGGCCATCGCGGCCTGTTTACTTAAAACAATAACCTGCTTTATTGTTGAAATACGTAATGAATATGCGTTGTTTTAAATTTTGTGTTCATTTTTGACAGCATCCGCCAGCATTTGCATGAAAAAGGGAGTAAAGCCAGTATAAAGGTGCAGAACTGAAGTTGCTTTCTTTACAATAAAAGTTACGTGACTTTGGCAATTGTCCCATAAAAAAGATCATTTTAAATTTTATTTAAAAGATTGTACTTTTTAAACAAGATTATACATTATGAAATTAAACAACTTTTGTTTTAAACTACTTTTTGTTTAAACTACTTTTGTTTTACACTACTTTTTGTTTTAAACATTTTTTTAAAACAAAAGTTGTTTACATAATTATGGAAAACTACAAAGTTTTTTTTTTAAAACAAAAGTTGTTTAATTTTAATTATGGAAAACTACAAAGTGAGTGCTACAAACATTGAGTTAAGATTATCGAAAATATTGGTACAAGATTTTTTTTTTACGTTGCCATAATTTTGAACTTTTTCGGTGAATTTTCGATACAAATCAATACAATGTTTTATTACAAGAATTATCCACTGGCTCCAATAAAGACTCCATTTCATTTCAGCACTATGATAGTGTCTTTTGCTATATTTGTAAAGACATAGTTGTAAAAAAAACAACAAGAATCAAAAAGTAATTTTATGTACAAAATTAATGGTATGACAAAACATATAATTTAAATATAATGAGTTTGTATTAATATCGCATCATAAAGTTTGATAAAAATTCACCCAAGCACAAATCATCCTCTGGCTCAGCAACCGAGTAACTGGAAGAGTATATTCGTTCAGTAACAAGTCTTGTTGGAAGAGATACGAGTTACTAGAACTGTCCTCAGTAATTTACGATCTGAAGCTCACAGACAGGCCCTGGAAAGCCACGTCGGTCTAGGCATGTCAGGAAGATAATTTACGAAATATCTTATCATGCTTTCTCCTAAAAGGTTAAATAGTTTCACCGAAATACCGGGCGAAATATTCCCGCTTTTCCCAGCCCTGCTACCTGCTACTCGCAGTACATCCGCGTGTGCGCCTAATAAAGTAGTTTTATTCAATGAAAAATATATAGCTGCATGCAAGATAGGGGTGTAATTTAAAATATTATGTTTCGACCTGCTTCGGCACGCAGATAAATGTGCTGTCAATTTTCCCACGTAGCGATGTATTTTTACAGACCCTCTCTGAATTTATAGATCCCGATCTAGGAATGTACAATTTCTGGCCGCCACTAAACCACCGGAGGAGGTATGAAACCTTAACCCTTATACGGGGGGTAGCCGGTAGCCCTCAGGGGTGGACCAGCCCGATCGTAAAAGACGGGACGTGTGTTGGCCTATCTCTATCAGTGTTTCAGGAACGCTAACTTTCGTCCCAGGGGAGTATTATATTCATATTTGATCGATTAATTACACTGATGATTTTCAGCTTACTAAGATTAAAGCCACAACGTCATAATTTATCAAATTACGTGTTGTAATTTAATGCCGATGAAAGTTAAACCTTCCCTTCAAAATTAGTGCGTATTTACAAATTAGATTTGTTGATCCGTCTTGCCCTAATTGAGAACCTCATGAGACCATTTGGGTCAGATATCTTCATAAATCTCATACGAGGTGTTTGATGATTTTATATCAAATCTAAACATTTCCTTTTCTCGACGTGTACTCAACTTAATTGTACAGTGTTAAATATGCCGTTTTCGGAGTGTGTTTTGGGTTCCATGTGCAGTAAACGCTTCATAAAGGTCACACAGTCCACCTTTCCCTCCTAATTCCCAAATGTCGCTCCCTCCCATCAAATGTTTGGATTCTTTAAAGTTGTGCTGCGTCGTAAATCTTGCGAGTGAGTATGAATCCGCTAGCGACCGTTGAGTACCGTCCCTTTGTAGGGCCGCAGATTTCCCTACTATACTCGTAATGTAACAGGTGCCGTAAACCTCCTGATGGGATCCTCTCCTCCCCTTTGCACGAGGAGCCCCGCAATTAGGTTCCCGGACCGCTCTAGGTACTTGAGAGCTTCCTTTCCCCTTTTTGTTCCGGTGCCACTACCCCGTGCGTAATTTTATTACTCGATTTCGCTCGCGATTTCGGCATTTACGGTTCGAATGAAAGAATTTATTGCTACGGCTTTAATTAATCGAATAGAACTACCTTCCCTTGGCAATTCTTCGTGTAATGATTTGTACCTCCACTCGTTAGAGTCGTGATCTCTTTTTATCCGTGCCCGGTTTATTCTTTTCGTTATTTGTAGCGACGCTGTAATTGAATCTCGAATTTATTATTATTTTTTCGATGAAATTGGTTTTGGCGTAAATACTCGAATATTAATCAGCTTTGTGTAAAGATTTTTTTTCAATTTCCTCGGAATTTGCGTAAAGGATACGGATGTTAAAAGCGAATTAATCTGACGAAGTTTGTAACAAAAACTCAGCTTCGAGATTTCGTTTTTTCTTATATTTCCTCCTAAAAATTATTTATTAATATCCTCTTAATAATAAATATCGCGTATAGCGAGAAAATCTTTCATTTTTATTTAATTCTTATCGCTCGTTCATTATTCAAATTGCAATCATTTCAATTCCTCTCGTTCTCTGAATATTTTCTCTCACTTTGATCAAACATCCCCTTTAGCACGACGTCGACTATATTCCTAATAATAATGTGTACGTATAATGTATAGCACGGCGGGATAGAGTCTAGTGTGAAATGGCTCCTTTGTTGCTTTATTGCCTTCCCGCTCTTTGATGGCGTACTTCTCCACTCGCCTTCGGAATAAAGACCTAAAAATAATAATGGAGCGGTCAAACGGTTAAATGCCAACAACATAAATACTGATTACTATTATTTGGGTAAGTTATACACTACCTTGTAAATTTTTACGACGCTTAATTCGGTCAACCCTTACTTCGGTTATTTCGAGTGACCTGACTATTTTTATGTATGAAAGTAAATCAACTTTTACAAACATTAGCATTTTATTAATTAAAATCTTACTACTGGAGCAAGGTATTTGAAAATTTAAATTGTTTATATAAGGGTCACTCGTTTATTTGGGGTCTAGGTCTCCAATTATGTTCCCGTCAAGAAAAGCCCCATAAATCTTACTATTGAACCCAATAATATAGGCCCTGGCTATTCCCTTATTTCCGACTGCATAAAAAGTTCCATATGGTACCACTACCACTACACTTCACCGTATCAAACGCCTCATTTATCTTCGTAACCAATAGAAATCGAGAAGGCAAACCGTTGTAAAACCCTCTTCATGAAAATCCAGCACTTTGGATATTGCATAAGCCGTGTAGATTTTTTTTCTGTGGCATTCCTTTATTTTCTACGCCAAACGATCGTAAACATTTGTTTTCCTAGCCGGCGTGCTTTTTTCCAGTTCACAAATGCCCGATTTTTTATTACATATTTGAGGCATGTTAGACCGCCTTTCGAGTAAGGAAAAAATCTGTCGTTTTCCCGCAGTTAGCCGTTCCTCGTACCTATGTTTCCCGCGCGGAGTCGCTCGTAAAGGGCGACTTTTCTGCTAACAATGTCGATTTTCGTCGTAAACCAAATGTTTATGGCCGACTTTTTCTTAGGTGATTTTACATGTCTCCGCCTGTTTTGTTTCGTGCGAGGGTAATCTTACCCTGTGCGGGTTATAACTAGGATCTGGATATAAGTACAATTCAGATTGAAAAAGTACGATAGGTTTTTCGTCTTTACGCATGTTTCATATTGTAAATATTGTTTTATTTCATCATTTATTCCTTTATCTTTTGTGTTCCTATATCTTTTATCTTCTCGTTATTCAGTACCCCTGTTTAGTGGAAATATATCTTTGTAACGTTCTTGGCAACCGACACGATAACTTCTCATTTAATTCACGAATGCAATCGACGCCAGGGCCGAAACTTGGCACAGTAACTCGAACATCGCCCAAACCGAGTAAAACTCGTTAAATACACTGTTATTGCAATATAACGAGTTTGCCTATACAGAAAACCACCAACACAGCCGGCTCCAGCATTTTGTCAAGAACTTGCTAAGGAGAGATATCTCTTAAAAAATTATACTCTGCATATTATTATTTATCATATAATGTAAATGAAAGCTTACATCTTACATAATATACCTGGATATATGTATTCCAACGCAATTAAACAATGGTGTCTGCCGTATCTACTCGCCTTAATTTGACATTTTATACAACGAATTGCTAATATTTTATCTTAATACCCTACTTATCAGCGTTTTCGAATCCAACATTATATCGTATATCGCGTTATTTATTCTACACACTACATTATCTTCGTATTACTATAATGGTTCTGGATTGGTACTTTGCTAAGCCATTTACATGCACATACATAAATAACGAACGTTTTACGTTTTACTTGATTTGTAAGCTAACGCTCTTGAGCGGTTTCCAAGCGATCGCCAAACAAACGAAAAATTTTCCGCTATTTTCTAACGTCATGTAAGCGACGCCGACGCGCGAAACGCAAATACTTATATGCAATCACATTCGAATTTGTATTTTGTTCGGTGCTTTAGTATGTAGTACCTCCCGCCATATCAACCGGGCACCCGGCACGGCGCGCAGAAAGACTTTGGGGGTAATGTATTAGGCCATGTACAGAAGTCATGCAATTATGCAGCTCGCTTAACGGCCTCATAATGGTAATATAACGGCCTGAACACAGGGTTGCCGCCCACATATCGCCTACTGAAAACAATATTTATGCCATCGATGATAATTTTTGAATGACAATGCTTTATTAACGCTGGTATTAACAATGTCATTCGTTAACAAGTGGAGGCTCTGAATTTAAAAAAATGCTACAGTGCGTCTAGTTAAAACTAACAAATCGCTGTATTACACTCGAAGTTCATTAAAATGCTGACCACACAATATATTTAGTCCTTCAAGAATTAATATGTACGTATAAATAATTTTAAGACAAAGATGTTATTCGTATTCTAAGATGTAAAATTAGCATACTTTTCTGCAGTATTATTGAAAGCATTGATATTACAAATATTTGTTATTACATTTTAAGCACAGAATTAAATAACATTTAAATAGAATTTAGGAATAAAATTTCTTCGATATGTACTGGAATTTCATTGAAAAGATATTGTTTTTCACAATTTACTGGGCCTTTGATATGTTTTTGTCGTTTCAAGAAAATTGCTTGTTCCTTATTTTATATTTTTAGAATTATTATTTGTTATCAGTAATCTTCTTATTGAAGCGTACTTGTACTGAGAAAACGTTGGCATAATTCACATTGTATTATAATTCGATATGATCACGATAATATTGTCATTTTTAGTTTTGATAATTCTGAAAACAACCGCAAAGTATGTATTATAATTTTACAAGACGTTTTTACACTATTTAGAATTTAATATTTACGATCAAATCCCGTTTCCGTTTCCAGTTGCATTTTGTGCTTTTTCCTTCAATTACCATTTGAAGTTTCTCCGACTAATATAGCTTTTACAAGATACCTACGATGATGTTGCAAGTACTGAGCCTTTTGTGCGCACCATTAGTGGTTAGTGAGATCGCCCAATTTAGTGATACCTCTGTGCAATATTAGTGGTAGCTACATATGCGCATTATTAGTGGGATCTTCCCCAACCGATAAAGTCTGTAGCGCAGACCCAACTGCCGTAAAACCAGCGAAAGCTGCACTGCCGTCCTAAGCGTATCCACCGCACTTGCAAAACAGAAGAAAAAATACTTTTTTTTTTTAATCGTGCAGATTATGTTTTTAAATTTTATAATGATTGCAGTTTTGAAAAAATGATTGTATTTTGATTATTAAACATGGATATGGAATGATGATGATCACAAATACATACATGCAATGAAAAGTCCCGGGCCCAATAGAGATGTTTCGGCTACCATCAAATCGTGTATGTTTTAGTTGAGTACCATTCTTTAGAGGCCACCATTTTAAATTTCATGACATTTCATTCGTCATTCATCAGTAGTCAAATGACAGCCGATTGTAACAGATAATTTTTGATTTTTTTCGAACGATGGAAAAGACTTTCGCGTTTTGATAGAGCATTGTTTTCTGATGAGAAAAAATACTATTCAAGTCAAGAAATGGCCTGGTAAACGTTATACCAACATTCTTCAATGTAGCGTAAGTAAATTTTTCATTACCTATGAATATTCATTTATTTATTTATACACGCCCAGAGGGCTTTTATAAGACAAATATTAATATCAGTACCAAAGCAAATTAAGAACATAAGCATACAAGATAAGATAATTAGATAAAATATCAATAAAGCGCGAGGTGAAACAATAATCAATGAACAAAGTAAAGATAAGTCTTCTATACCAAAACATTAGCATAAATATTACAAAAATAAATATAAATGTATATTCTATCAAAAGACGTTAAAACAATAAAATCAACAAAATATGACAACTGATTCTTACAAATCTCAATCCACTGATTCCGAATACACAAATTACTAATTATTAACAAAAATGTCGATTCCGGTGCTTATGCTTAGGAAAGTGCATATCTCCAGCTCTCGACACGCCCCTACCAGCACAAGTTGCTTATGTTTTTCCATACAAGAGACTTGGAGTGTTTCCCCGCACGGCTAACGACTGTAGCCGTTACAGTAACGGGGCAACGGGCGCTACGCTCGTTGCCGTAATGACGTAACGCCGTTTGCGAGATATGCACTCCCTGCTCGTATCTGGTAAGGGCTCTCTTCCGTTATTTCGTTTATTACTTTTGCATGTGCAATGCCGGCAGATTACGATATTTCGACTTTTTTACAACTCGCGTTTTGATAGTGTGTAATTTACGAAGTTCTTTTTGTATCTATATTAATGTTTAACCGGTAATTTCGTATTGATTTCCCTTTAATTTCTGTTTATCGGTCCCCAGTGAGGACTAATTAGGTTTAAAACCACGTGTAATACTTACTTTTTCATACAAACGAACAAAAATGAATAAATAAAATATTTCGATATAAGGCTTTATATAGTTATTATTGTAAATCTTTTTAAAAATAATTAGCCATGTTTTATACAAAAAAACTCACTATATTCTTTTACGGGCTGTTTAAGATGAAGATTGAAGATGAAAATAAAGTAACCAAGAAATATATAAGTGTATTATTTTTAATGTAAATATTAAATACATAAATTAATAAAATAAGTAAAGCAAGAAGTTTTTTTTGTATATATTATTTTTGATAATCTATGCGCTATTTCGAAAATCAATGGTAAAAAAAGTAATGTTACTGTCTTGGAAACAATTTTAAAGTTACAGAAAATTGTAGAATAGTTTGTTTATTATTTAATCCTGATTTTTTTTGGTGACATATTATTTACATACATTTACTATTTTACACGTTTAAAAGATTTTTTATTTTACCTTAAATTATTATTTTTTCTTAATATTAAAATCTGTGTCCCACAATAAATCTGTAACGTTTAATTTAATTCCTTCATATCAAGCCGAAAGAGTAAGCTCACATATTTCCCGAAAAGTTTAAACGGAGCGCGGAGCCCCGAAGTGCCCCTCCCACGTGACCTGTGACGTAGCCTCCTGATCTTGACTGTGTGAGTGCGAGTGGATATGTAAAGTGACTTTCCCTAAAAATTGTCTCCCGCGGGCTGTTAGACCATAAAATTACCCACCGCCAACCCCATCCTGACGCTTCAATTTTCCTCCGCCAGCGCGGGGCACATTGTAAAACGATACATATTTCATCAACCCTGGTCAGAGCTTCTCCGAATTACCATTTTCGTGTTTTTTACACGAAGGTTCTATACCGTAAACAAGTTTTTTTTTTCCATTTTATTTGTAATATTAAATTGGACATTCCTATGTAAAGAAGGCCAACTGGCGAAACTGTTAAATTGAGTAAACCATAAAGTCCTGAATTATTTTATTCCAGCAAAAATACTTGTTTTTTTTTTACGGTTTCATAAAAGATGATTATACTAAATTTTAGATATATATGTGTATGCTTTGGAAAAACACTAAATATTTTTTATTCCAGCCATGAAACTATGTACGTTCAGTATGAAAAATGATTGTGTAAATCCTAAAAAGTAATAAATTTTTATTTAACTTGGTCCAATTCATTAGCTAGGTAAAAAACATATTATATGCAATTTTATCAGCTATCAAAAGAAGATGGAACTATTACATCGATTTATTTAAGTTATAATATTCTCGCTTTTTCAAAACCCACCCATTCGAAATTGATTGTCTTGAATTAAATCGAATCATCTAGTGATTTTACCGCGCGCTAAACCATCAAATGTAACGAGTTGTTTTTTTACGGTCACGTGCCAGGAAGTTATCACTTTGTCTGCGCTATCTTTTTACTTTAAGCTATTTGATTTTAATGCGGAGGTTTTTTTGCGATTCAAATTTAGTGGTGTGTGGGATATCTGCCATCCTTTTTAGCAGATAAGGACATGGCAGCGCTGTGATTCGCGCGGATATGTGGTATCTACATAACGTAGTCTGATATACTGTATCTCTTTATACATTTTCAATATATCTGTAACCGAATGCCCTCGAGTCGTTACGCCCGCTTTTCCCTCAAGGTAGATAAGGTGGCGTTATGACGCTACCCCACCGTCAAGGCAGGTTAACGCTAGCAGTTGCGTGAGACATATCTATAAAGCTCACCTGCGGCGGTGTTTCGATAGCAGGATCGCAGACTTCCTAACGATAATTTCAACGTTCGACACGGTACTCTTTACTTATACTCTTGAACTTTGTCTTTCCGTTGTATATATTTGACTATCTTTATATGTTAACACTCAAAAAGTGCGAAAACGCACGTTTTTCTGCAACGCCATATTATAAAGCTCATTTTATTAAAAACAGTATAAACAAGGTATAAACGTCACTAGCTTGTTTTGAGGTTGCATGTTTAATAATAATTTAAGGGACGGTTTATAAACATCCGTCATTATCGCTTGGTAATATTCCGTACATTTTGTACCGAATGTTACCCGATTAGTATATCAAACGTAACGAACGGATGTTTGTAAAACCGGCCCTTATAAATGCGTTATAAACTTTACAGTTTCTATATTTCACTTGGTAACTAATTTTTAATGACTTTCAATTTGTTTTTAAATTTACATAAATTTAGTGCTTCTATTCTTACATTGCATTTTTATGTGGTAGGTACGTAGGTTGTTACATATTTGACAAGTGTCATTGTTACGAGTTTGTTGAGTGACAACTGAATAGCTTGGTAACACGCTTTTGTATTTCTCGCTACTTCTTCATATCTTCTATAATATTTGTGTCTGCTAGATAACATTCTTTTATCATCTCTTTTTCACATGTTCGCAGCAACTCCCAGAAAGTAACTTAACGGAAAACTGATGACTTGTTCTCGGGGGACACAATCTCCCGGTATTGGTATCTCTTTATCTGTTTACTGTGTTGTCTGTTTTTACTTGATTTATTCTCTTTGTATCGCTTATAATATATATAATACTTGTATTGTACCCGGTCTGTTCTCGCAAGTCGGTCGTAATGCACGAATGAATAATCGTTTTCCCGCATCGTTTTCGATTCTCCCTAAATCTGGAGTGACGTCATAAGTGATTTTCTCTGAATTCTTTTTCTCCACCGTAGTATAAATGCTCGCTAGAATCCTATCTTCAAGGCGTACGTTATTTGAAGACTGACGAGTTTTTTCCGAAGGCATTTTCATTTTATCAGTATATTCTTCTATCCAAATATTTTTAGCATTTGTATTTTGAAAACTTAATATGTACTTATGTATTACGATAACAATATCGAATTGGCGTAAATCTCTCAAACCGTGGTGTGGATTAAATATCAGTTTAGTTTTTTCGCACTAACGAGATAAATTTATCGGAAATCTGATATACCTACTTACAATTATCAATATCCGACATTCACGTTCGTGAATCCTTACGTTAACAAATATGTCACTCGTATAAAACATTTACGATATTTTCATGCTGCAGGATATACGCCGTATCTTTAGTGAGAAAGTTTACGCTCGGAATAAATGAAAATACATTTTATTCGCTCATTTGTTAGGGACGTAAAATGTTAGTATGTAGATTCCCAAGCTCTGCGTTGCGTGGGTACCTACTATATGCATCGTGTATAATATTATCACCAACTCGCGATACGCACTACACAGATACACCTACGTTCGGCCCATCTACGTTTACGCCCCGTAAATCCATCACCGAACCATTCTATATAATGGACTAGAACGGAAGAAAGCTCCACCCAATGCCAAAAGACAAAACAAAAAAGTTTTTATTCGGCTTCTTCGTTTTGTTTGCGCATTAGTTTCGAGCAAAAAAAGTTTCCTGCAGTCCGGTGCCCGCTCTTTAAGTCCCCTTAGTAGTTGCTAATGCTGGTATATAAATTGACTGATTTTTTCATGTTTATTTCTTTCTTTCTACGTCAAATGTCTTTCTTTTACGATTAGTTTATTCAATGGGTGTATCTCTTTTTCTGTTTTCTTAATGATTTATAATATTGCAATTTATGTTTCAATCAAAAAAAAAACTGAACAACATAAATTTAATATAAATAAGACACCTTTAAAATTTTTATCTTATCGCGTTAGGAATCATACTTGCTGTTAGATTAATAACGGAAAATGGGTTGGTATTAATAACTCAACATATTATTCAGGAAATTCATGTTATTCTTTTTAATGTGTTTTTTATGACGCTTTTAACACGTGTGATAAATGTTTGAAATATTCATGCGTAGCATAAGTATTTCTGCCGTTCAACAATCATTTGATGAATTTTAACCACCTAAACATTCCAGAAAATATAACAAACTTTCCAGACTTAATAAAAAGCTTTTTAGTTTTTGTGATCACACTAGGAATCGAACCTGGAGCCTCTCTATTGAGAATCCAGTTTCTTAAGCCATCATACCATGTAGGCTGTCTATTTTTTTACAATAGTGAATTTACGTATTTATACAATGAATTTATTTTAATATTCTGTTTATCAATTTACGAATCCTTTGAATAACGTCAGTGTCTTTCTAGGAGTGATTTTCAGCGTTCAGTTTATTCAAATGATTAAGGCGGCATAATGTTCGTACGCCACACGGCTGCTTCCCGAGATCCCGACCTAGGATCTGGCTGTCTCCTTACTGTGTTGCCAGGTGAAGTCTAGTCCAGGATATCTGTCGGATTAAGGAACCTTCCACGGAACAGGTCCCCGGGGAATAAGAGAAAGGTTGGCTACAGAAAACAACTCAATAATCATTACGTGTTTATACATTTGTTCAGGCAAAGGACTTTTTTACAAAAACTCTGGATTCTTAAAAAAAATAATTTAATACGTCTTTTATGAATGATTATACAAGATACCTTAGTTCTATAACGTTCATATTTTTTCATATATAAGTATGTACTATCAAATCAGTACGTTTACTACTGCTACTACTACTTTTTCTTATCCGCACCTAATGATAAAAAAATACACACTAAATATACCCAAAACAGAAGAATAGATAGTAAAAAAGGTACAGAAATTTTAACATAAATTTATTTAAATTATTAATACTGGTAAAAAATAACTTTTTAAAACAAAAATTAAAATTTTAAAATCAAATAATTATAAATGGCCGAAAATCTTTGGTGCATAGGGCACTGTTCGCTAAATTAATGCCACAATCAGCATTACTACCTAACCATTAAGTACGTTTAATACTCACAAAATACACATCGTATGTATTAATTATCATTGTCCTTATTATATATGTTTTCCACTTCACTACAGAAAATTAATTTTGGTAAATACCTGTGTATAAAAATCGTTTGTTTTCCAATATTTTAAAAAACGTTGTATTTAACTGTATATTTAAGTGTTGAATGTATTTTTAATGTATTTTATTCTATTTTTGGAAAAATAAACATTATACTTATATATACTTTTTTTTTTAAATGTAAGGAACTTATAAATAATCACACTAGTTAATACTCTATCTGCACCACGACGCCGAATCCAACGTGTTTGACACATTTACAAAAATAGTAATTAAGAGCTTTTGAATATGAGCTTTTAAACATTTAATCTCAACAATTCCTTCTCAGCTTCTCTCATTTAGTTGAGTTTGTATAAAAATTGCGAACCACTAGTTGCCGGCTTCTGTGTGGCCCGGCAGCTTTTCTGTAGGAGACGTGAAACTAATTGACATTTTTCTCACTAATTATGTTAGCTTATTTTCTGTAATAAGAAAGCTGCTTTAATCTACAGCTTATTGTTTTCCTCTTTGTTACCTTTTTTGCTAAAAGGTCTGTATTAAGTGCCCTCGAATTTATTTTGTATTCCAATTAGAACACGCCATTCTCTTTGATATTTTCTTTTATTATCTATCTCGATCCTATTTATTCAACTTAAGGGGATCCTATTTAGAATCCAAATACGCTAAGACTATAATTAATATGTTTTGCCTTGAATTCTGTTTCGGTAGCCATTGATTGGCTAGGGATTAGAAGCAGTAAAGTACCTTTCTATAGAATTCGTCCAATTAAACTGAATATTTTTAAGTCGACCCGAGCTCCTCGCTGGATTACTTGTTTTCTCGGAATTATTTACGTCTTGCCTGAGCTTGTTAATGATTTATGAATACTCTTGTAAACAAATTTTTCTTTCGTCTCTTTTAACTCTCCTCTCCGCCTTTATTCTGTATCTGTATTCTTAGAGTGGGCCAAAATTTACAAAATCAATCACCAATGTTATGGCAGCACTCTCGAAAATAGCATTCGATACTTGTTTATGAATTATTCATGCTGCGGTCCTTCTTCCATCCCCGTGAAGCTTTAGACCGCAAATATTTATTATTAAGGCTCTTCCTTGTGACGTCACCCGCCTGAGTCTCAGAAGTGTAGTAAGGATGTTGTGTGGCTTGGCGATATTTCTTCAAACTTTTCAATCAGATTTCTCGGACACTCTCCTAGATACGCTATTTTATTTTCTCTTTCAAAGAAATATACTTCTGACTTACTTTTGTTGTAAACAAGAAACTTTTCTTTGTTATTTATCAATCTTGTTTTAAAATAATATCATATTTCTAGTTTCCGATGTGTTGCATAAAATGGCTATGAAAAAGCTTAGCCAATTTTTATTTTAAATCGTGTTTGATTCTATAGGTACTCCTGAAGCGCATTACTTATTCTAGAAAAATCATTATTGTGCTTGGGAAAGTGTTGTTTACAAAAAAGATTACGTTTTACCCGCATCGCATTGTTTTGATGAAATTTCTAGAAACTTGACAACCCCAACTTAACAATTCCCCGCAGGTTGTGAATTATTTACCACGTTAGACTGAAGATATCGTTATCCAAGGTTAAGGCCAGATGAATGTTTTATTATTAATCAAAATCAACGGCTATAACCGGTGGTTGGAACTAGAAACTTGATCAATCATCTGTTGGCTGCCATTTTTCGCCTGGACCCCTATTCCATGTAAAAGATCTCGCGTTTATGACGTCACGTGATATATATATTGTGTTTGTCATGACATGCGATAAATAACTAGCGTTCATATACCTACGATGAAAATCCCAATAGAATATTGACTATTTGGTAGCTGGCACTCGCTTTGCCCAAAAAGACAAATATTTACAATGTACCTAAATGGACTTTACAGTGTTATATATATACATATATATTATTATTTTAAATTTATAATATCCTACATGCTCTCTGCCTATGGTGTGATGGTTAGTTGGTTAGTTCTATGTCTTTTGGAGTTCGAATGAATAAATAAATATTCGTATAATTAATCAGTATTCTATTGGATTTTTTAACGCGTGCTTTCACAAACGCGATATCGTCGATCCAATGCCAAAAACACGTACCTGCAAAACGTCCATTTGAGATGTTGAGTTTAGAAACATACATTTAAAAAAATAAACCTTTTAAAATTATTACAAAATATGTTTATTTCTATAGCTAACAGTATGTTAATTGTTTTAAGCTTGAACATTAACATTTTACAGCATTTCTGCAAATTGGCAGTTTCGGCGTTGTATAGACGATATTATATGTATTTATCAGGTGACGTGACGTCACAAACGCGAGATTTTTTAACCAAAATTATTTTATTTTATTTTTATTGAGAGGAAAACCAATAGTTACAAATAAATTTAGTATACATAAAAAACAAGCAGAATTAACCAATTGAATAGTATGTTATATTATGTATGTATATATAAGTTGGACCAAAGTATACCTAATACTGCCTATGTTGGACTAAGGTAAGTGTACCTAATACCGTCTAGGTCGCTAATACCGAATACCTACCCGATGTTGGCTAACAAGGTCCAGAAATGGTTTATTTATGCGTCTCGGTCGGCCATAGGTCCGGTCTCAAATCGAATCAACCGAAGGACAAAGAAAGGGTGACTGGAACTTTATTCCTTGCTCCAAATTCATTTTGTATACACATTGTTAAATTACATTTTGTTCGAGCTATTGTTATATTCCAATAATGTATTGTATGTGACTGTGGCAAATTGTGTTTGGGGATTTCGGTTTAAAGACTAGCATGCTTACGTTTTAAAACATCCTCTTTTAAATAAGAAATAAAAATTATTATTTATTATTTAAACCCATAGCTATGATTAGTAAATACTTACATGCATTCCATTTAAACTTTCTTACCCATAAAAGCGATAATTTGGTCTAAAAATAAAAATTAAATATGACTTGTCTTCTATTAGGTGCATTTTTTTATGCATTCAGTAGGTGTAAAAAAAACAAATTAAAACATCCATATTATGTACTGAGTTGCAGAAGCTAAAAAAAAAGTTTTAACAGCAGTCTTTAAAACTTATTTAGTGATCCTTTTTAAGATATTAAAACTGCGACTCGCGGAGTAAAGTTTGATTCTAACCAATCAAAAAATAATAAATATCCCCGTAAGTAGTACTGGGTAAATAGATGCAAGTATAATTTTTGGTTGGTTGAACTTTAGAATCAATAATTGGGTTCTTTTCGATTTTTTTTTTCAAAAAAATGATTGAAAAATATACAATATCAAGGGATTTTTTTTTTAAATATTTTACGATGTTATTTGAATTTTTTAGCGCGGTTTGAAATAGCGCTTTTTTAAATCGCTCGCAAAATCCTCCATTTTAGCGCGCATGCGGTGTGCCGTCACAGCAATATAGGCGCGCACTACGGAATGAATTTCGGGCCTTCCACGGTAGACGGGTATGACGTCATTAGCCAATAACGGGCGTTAAAAGTCACTCGTAATTTCGTGTTTTTTAAACATAAATTTATAAATGAAAACAAAAATTTTGATCATTGTGTTTTATATCGTTGGAATTGTAAAAATATACTTAAAATATTTATAGCGTTTTCAAGGATATTCATGTTATCTGGAAGAACCCTATTATTGAAAAATCCGATTTCATTTCTAGGTTGGTACTCCGGTGTAAATAGATTATACCTACATATTAATTTGTATCGATCATCCCCCGCTGACGAGCGCATTCTGTTTTCAATATCGGATTTAGTGTTTTTTCCTGCCCCTTTTCTGCAGCGGCTTAATTATATTTGAAATCTCATGAATATTCAGGACCGGTATGGTTTGAGCTGAATGGAGGGCCGCACCTGTCCGGTCTCATCACATCCCTCACTCGGTTTCCCGCGCTCCGCTCTCCCGCGCAGGCGCGCTGCCCGATTGAGCCAATTATAAACCGACTACCGCGCGGGAAACAAATTTGAAAAAAGAACGTCCACGTCATGTTTGAAGCGTGCATTCTTTTATGATGTTCGTAATTCGGCGTCAGTTAATTTGAATTTGGTAAAAATTTACATGGAATTTAACGAATTAATATTTTTTTAATGGATTTCTACGCAGATTAGAAATTGAGGCGTAAAAACATGTAGTCTTCCAATTTTAAATATCAGAAATTGTTTATTCATTAGTTTTAGCCATTTAATCCGTTTGAATCATGTTAAAGTTGTTAAGAGTATTTTAGGGACATCAAAGTCCTATAAAGTAATAAGTAGATTCTAGCAAAAATAATATTCCAAGTTCTTTTTATATGCTTCGTTTTTTTGGGATTATCCGTGTTATTTTTTTTGTCTTCTTTTGTTCTTTTTTTAAGTTCTTTGCTCGGAATTTTTTTCCAGTGGAATTAATTCATTAATATTTCTCAAAGTCACTGACCTGAAATAAAGATAGCAGTTTATAAGAAAAAACCTTAATGAAATCTAGAGCTCTCGAGTGGCTTCTCTGAAAATTTACTGTAAATTTGATCTACCATTAACTACCCATCACGCCATTTCCCCGAAGGCGTAGGCAGAGCTGTTAGAAGCCACATCACTCTGTCTTGACTGTCTGTCTTATTTTTCTTCTTACAAATTAATAATTTATTCCTCTTATGCACGCACGTCAATTACTCTGACTTTTTACATGACCACTTTTAAGTACCAACTTGTTAGCACTTGATCATGCCATGTCTTTCTCGCCTTCCTCGACCTCCACCTTGCATGTTATATTTCTAAACTACTACTATTTTCCCTTATCCGCACCTTATGATCCATGGGGCGCTGCTTTGGAACACGTGCAGCGTATTTTTATTTTTTAATTAGATGAAGTTTACATGTTAATATTATAATAATATATATCACACATGATAGTGTATTAAATAAATTGATATAAAAAACCATATATGTCAGTAAATATTTCATGTTGACCATATGGGAATTGAACCCGCGATCTCATGTATCGAAGCCCAACGTGCTAACTACCACACCACAAGGCGGACTTTATTTATAAATGCAACATAAAAAATATTTCAATGTTTGTGCTTCTGTAAAACTTCCAAATATAATACTGCGGATTAAAACTGGCGTATGTCATGTCGATGCATTAAAATATCGATTTTCTATCAAACGAACGTAGTTTTAAAACTAATGACTGCTCTCTAGGATTAAACTCATTAAAATCGTATTTGTTGAAAATCCTCATTTGTCCATGACAATCGACTTACTGTTTGTACTCAATGTTTTGTGAAATTACTAATTATTGTAGAATACTGTCATCCCATGGTAAATCCTTCTCCTGGCGTCGGATAACAGGAAAACTGATCGTGAAAATCGATTGTTCTTTATTACTGAATTGTGTTTGAACGCACTCAAAATGTTGTTTGTTTGTGAATTAATTGGTTAAAGATATGGAGGTAATGAATGTTAAAGAGTTTTCTTCGGGCGTTGCTAAGTAAGTGAATTATAATTTTGAATCATGTTGTTTCCGTGTAAATGTATTTTATAATATTCTTGATTTACTTCCTTCTTTAAAAATTTTAACTATTACTGCAGAGTTTCTCGTTATTAGCATAAATATGCGAAAGACGTTTTTTAAAATTTAATTCGTAGAAATAAAGAAAAATTTACTCTGTCAAATATGAAAATATGATCAAATTGGTTTACGTCACAAGTTTCATTTTCAAGTTTTCATTTAGATTTGACTCTCCATCCACTTCCCTTCTTTCTCAAAATTTTCTAAACAAGGCTTTAAAATCTATTTGACTTGTTCTTGTTTTTGAAGGCCTTATTTTTAAATAAATAACATCATTCATGCAAAACTCATCAAAATACGGAATGATACTTCTTCGTTTGATATCGTTCGTTATATTTATTTTCGTTTTGTTCGAAAAGTTTGTTTATTCTACGCAAACCATTAAAGTAATTGAAATAAATTTTATATATAATATCAGACGAAGATTTTTCCGACGAAAACTTGATAATTTATTCCCCAAAACAAACCTCAGTACCGAAGAGATAATAATATAACCGCCTACAGTCAAACCTCCTTCTTTAATATTTTCAATTTGGGTGTTAATAATATTTTTTCTTTTTCTTTGGACGAAAGATTTTTTCTAAACGGAAATTAATTCAAATCCTGGAATAAATTTTTCAAATTCACTATGTAAACCAAATCCTTTCTTAGAGTAACTTAAATCCTTCGTGTGTTTAATGTTTAAATCTTGACGGAGATAAATTTCCTCTAGCATATTTTGATTAAACCTAAAAACCCTATTCGAAGCTCACAAATTATTATCTTAACCGCAAATGCTCCTTTTTCCTTCCATCACATAAATTCCTTCCCGAGGTTAAGTGTAAGCTTTTCCATATAATGTTCAGTTGTTGCGAGTACAAAATCTATTAAATCCCCTCATCCTTCGCAGGAGGAAGATCTGGATTAGCTTCCTCGGCAATATATGTTTTTATTTCTCAATATGGGCTTTTTCTCTATGGGGAAGACAAAGGATTGCTATTTGTTAAGACACCAGAGTACAGAGCCTAGGGTCGGGGTTGGGGTGAGTGGGAGTGGGGGTGGGGGTGGCGTGTGCTCCAGACAGCTTACGGTCTTCACTCGATTACTTGTTGTTCGACGGACTACAGATGTCATCTGTACAAGTGTCGGGAACAAATATTAGCCGAGTCCACACTGCTTTGGAACTTCCGATTTCCTCCTTTCCCAGTAAATCACGTTGTCATCTGTAAGTTATTACAGCTTTAAAATTATTATTTTTAAAAAACCTTTCCTTCGCTGAATGAATGATTTTCTTAATGTTTCCGACGTCCGTGAAGTATCGCCTTATTTTCGTTCGACAAACTCGAAATAAATTCTTTACTTTCTTTTCTAAGTTTTTTATCTCGGTAAATTCTAATTAGTGCGCTTAGCTGGGCGAAAATTTTACCTTCAGTTCGGCAATAAACCATTTTTATAGAGTAGACACAGAAACCATTCTGTAATATTATTTTCTTTTAATTACGGTTAAAACATAAATAATTCATTCCCATTTAGTTACTAATGAATGTTTTAAGTTGGCGAGTATTACGGGAAATTTGCTTATTTTTCATTCATTTATTATTTACGACGCCATTATTCTTATATTCCTTCTTTTAAAGGAACGATTTTGTGCTGTTTTCATAATATAACAGCAATTCCGCAGAAAACCACAAAACTGGTATTTACAAAAGAATCTCATTAGAAGCTACCAAAAGTTTAATGTTTCTAAGGTCAGGTTTTTTTGTTCAAGTCTAATTACATATCCAAAGAATTTTATCGTAAATATTGTAAATACAAATCTCTTTTTACCATATTAATTAAATAGAAGATATTAATTTGATCGCTTTAGTAGTAGGTACGGTATTTAATTTACAATTTTATATAGGCACCCATTATGTTTTCACAGAACGGAGTTTTCCTTAAAAGTTTAATTCTGTTAAAGCACTCAAATTCACAGCAAATTTAAAAGAGCTATTTAGAGTGTTCGAATACCTTACATCGAGATTATGTTTAACAAAAAAGCATTTTCATCAATATTTCAAGATCAAAATGGCTCATAGCAGCCATATTTTCATTATGTTTCTATATTTCTATTATTTACGCGCGATATGCTTCCAAATGAAACAAGCCTCGCTGGGTGATTTTACTGCTACTGCTCGGAGCAATAAGTTAGTAGGTTTGTACTTTGAAATCGTTAAAATAACGTGCAGAAAAATAACATTGTGTTCATTCTTTAAGAATAGCTACTGTTGTTCAGATTTTCGTTGTAATTAAAAAAAGCCGGCTCGCTTTTTCTCCAGTCATCAGTAATGGTGATATAGAAATTTATTTCGCATTAAGTGGCCATTGTTTCAGCCCTTTCTCTCACCGTTTGGACCCTTAAACAATTTTCCTCGAGAGTTCGTTTATTATTTCGGAATGAACTCGAAAAGCTTTGGGCGAGAATCCAGCTTTAATTATTCTCCATTTTATAGCTTTCCTAAGTTGTTCCTTCGCTAAGCCCGCGCACCGAATTGATCAGCTCATTTCGATTCATTCACTTAATGCTGATAAATATTCGCCCATATTTCTACTGAGTTCTCGCTAATCGAACGACATTACAGTGTGAACCCGACGCTGTTTTCAACAGATAAACGACCGACAGTTCATTTAAACCAAACCGAAGCAACTATCTTACAACTGACGTTCTCAATCAAACGGGCTTTGTTAAAATTAGCTCGTAATTAACGTATCGCCTTGCAACGAGCTTCTAGTTTCTGAGAGGTAACGGTTCATTCCGTGATGAATCTGACGGCTAATCGAATGATCAATAATTACAATAGTCTAGACGGCTTCGTGCATAGTGTAGAGTGTAGAGAGTAGAGTGTAGCTTCTCTAACTACTAACAATCCGCCCATCCTGACGAGTGGCACTTTTCAATTTCCAGCTTTTCCCTTCACTTGGCGCCGAGGGTGAAACGGCTTGTGAAAATTAGATAATTACGGTGCAGTCGGCCGCCTGCAGCGCTCCTCGTGATCCCTACTAATAACCGTACGGGGATTTCCCCTATTTACTTCTGCATGTGCCAAGAATCACTTTGCTTTTAAGGACTTTATTTTTGTTGCACTTGCAAAACGGAAACTTCACTGCACATTGAATATTTTATAGAAATTAAAAAAATCCCGTTCGCTTATTCTGGCAGTGCCTCGCGAACATTGGTAATGTCTGCATAATATTATTACAACATGGTCGTGTGTCGTACGCAAAAAACACTTCTTGTTTCAAGGAAACACCCACAATATTTTTTTGTTCATTTTATTGAACATCATATTTTTTTCTTTATTCAGAAAATAATATGTTACATACAATGTGTAAATGTACATATATAATGGAAATAAAATGGTAATTTTACAAAATATACGTGTACAGAACAATACAGAGGGAGTTCGTTCTACATAATATACTTTTTTTTTTAATTTATGAGTTAGTTTGTTTAATATTATTAAAACTCGAAATAAAACGCAAAAACAAAAATTAACTTCAATTGTATTATTGCTCAGTATGGAGTTCACTATGGGTCGAGTTTCATGTGTTTTTTTAAATTTAGTTTTAAAGGATTTTATATAATTTGTTGATTTTAAATTAATCTGGAAGTTTATTAAAGTTTTTTTGCCCACTTGTGTGATTATTGTGTAGGTATAGTGATTTACAATGTATAGTTATTATGTTATTTTGTGTTTTATTCGGTTGTTACTTCCTATTCTCGTTAAAAACCAATCATTATTCGAGTGGTGTAACAATCCAGTATTTCCGACGCTTATTATTCCAGTAATGGAATAAAAAACTATTTTACCATATTTATTTATTTATTCTTTTACATATACAGAACATTCACATATGTAAATGTTTCAGTTACACATATCGACGCATCCTACGTATAATATCGTAACCCACAAATCGTCGATTTTGAGTTTTTGGTGGATTTCGTCTGTATTTAACTATATCTTTAATTCTACCAAAACAAAAAAAAATATTTTTGCCAATAATAAGGGCTTTTTTGGGCGTATTTTGTCGTATCTACAACCAATGCATATGAACGAAATTATTTTCAAATGCTCCTCCTGTAAAATCGCATTTTGTGGGTTTACGATATTATACGTAGGAGGCGTCGATATATACAATTAATAATTATATTTAAAAAGTATTTAAATATTGACAATGCATATAAAATAACTTGAAAACACAATGAAGAAAATAATAAGAACTTTAAATATAAAACATAAAAAATTAATGAATACAAAATAATAAAAAAGAAAATATATGTATACATTGTATACCTATACCTAATAGAATAATTATTAGAAAAAAAAAATCATCAAATTTGCAAAAAAAAATATTATATAATAAGTACGATTATTTACAAAAATATCAATTATGATGCAATCTGCACATGCGAAATAAGGGGTTAATTTATTTTTGTACATTGGTTTCTAAATTTAAATAAACTCATACTTATTATCTGTACCTGAACTTGCGTAAAATAATTATAATTTCATAATTGTATTAATTCTAAAATATTGTGTTTTCTCTAAGTACAGTAATTCCAGTACAATTTTGTATGCCACCGGATATACGGGTCAACGACGACGTGCTTTCGTTAGAACATTATGTTTCTATGGAATAATGTTTCTGGTCACGACATTCTCCAACTGACTCATTTATAAGTTGAGTGCAAAATACCATTTTCCCTAGAAAATTATAAGAATATTGCTTACTTCACTCACTAGGGTCAAATTGGAGACATGAACGGCGAAACGAGGGTCGGTACTATGTATTTTAAAACCTGGGTAAAAATGTCTTATGTCAGTCCAAAAAATATCTGCATCATTGATCGCTCATCATGTTAAAAACAAACATGTATCTATTTTTAAAAAACTGTATGTATTTTTACTAACGTATCTGTAACATCGTTTTCAATACTCAAAACGGTTTTCAAATAAATAAGTACAAATTATGAATTGCATTATATCTCCCGGTTTTTTTTACTGCTTTGAGACTGGTAACATTATGGTCTGTAATTCTTGATGTTATAACCATTCGTATTATGGGTTTTTATCATTCTCAGCTAACGTTTTAAATATATATTGAGTTGATTACCTACGAAAAATATTTCATTAAAGTTTTTTGGCGAGAATTTTTCCTAATAAAACCCCTAATTAATATTCTTAAAATTTTAAGAAAATTAAAACTTTTTATTAGCATATTCCTTCACCTCTTTTCCTTTAAACAACAATGACCCGCATTGTACTTTATTAAATTTTCTCAAAAAGTTTTCTGCGGAATAAATTTTGCAAATGCCTTGATTATTTTTTTCCCGAAATATTGTTGAATATTCAGTAAGCGGCAGGAACAGCCGACTTAGCGCCATTGTTATCATTACAAAGCACCTTATTTGAGTTTCATCTTCCCGTGATATCATCAGAGTTCGTCTGGCTTTTTTCATCTTACTTAATTTTCAGTAGGCACTAACCAGACATTGTTGGATTATTTGAATTACACGATTAAAATAAATAGGTAGTAATTATTTGGACGAAATTATGTACAAAAAATGTATTAACATCGTTTCTGCCAAGTTATTGGGTAAATTTAATATCGTATGTACAACGCTAAAAAACACGAATTTGCAGAAATGCTTTTTTCAAATTACCTTTAAAATTTATCTTACTTTATTTGGAAAACCAACAGAGAACATAACATATAAGTAATGATCTTATGTATATTGAAAAAGCTCAAATTAACAGGTTTTCGCAGAATGAGCGAAAACAGTAACAAAAACAGAAAATTAAATATAAAACGTATTACATATAAAAATTTTTTTAATTTAATTTTATTTTATTTTAAACTACTTTTTTTATGAAGGAGAGGGAAAGGAATTGGAAATTACCTTTTAAGGTTTTAAGCTTAAAAAGGTATCATAAACCAGTATAAAACATTATTTAATAAGATAAAATAGCTACAAGATTATTAGCTATGGAAACAAATATACTTACCTATTGAATTATGTACCTTTATAATTTCAATTTCTAAACCCAATATCGCAAATGGACGTGCAAATTCGCGTTTTTGGCATAATTTGAGTGACGATATTATGATAGTTGTTCCATATCCGCTACCTATGTGGAACACATATTATGGATTTCATAATCTGCCCCCAAGTTAAGCAATCGGCCGCCAGCTCCCGTGCATCCTCAAGTCAGGTCCACGTCCCACAGTTCTGATAAAACACGTCATTATAAAAAATAATTTTCTTTTACGTTATTGAAAATTGGAATTGTTTCTTTTTCTGGTCGAGATCAGACCCCGACGATACCACTCCTAGCATCTTACCTGGGCCTCGATTCTGTTAATTTTGTGGAACTACTGCGCATACGATTTTGTACTGAATTCGTATGCGCAGAAGTGTCTTAAACCTTAGTAGAATCGCAGCGCTGATCCCATGCATGCACTAAGAGCTTTTCAGTATTTAGTCTGTAAATACATATTTTTTATCCACAATAGTTTTTTTTTCAGGCCGGTACACTCCTTCCTTTGCTTTCATTGTTTGAATTACTTGGTAGAAATGTTCTATCGAATCAGTGAATTTGGGTTGCCACGAAATGGCCTTTATTAATTGGCCCCATTTTAATGATTAAAGTGGGATTATTGATGATTTTAATAACTTTATAAGGAGGAAATATTTTCTCCACAATACCTAGTATTTAGGCGGTTTTTTTTGGGTTTAAAAAAATAAATTGTATCAAAAATTCAATATAAACAAATTTTGTCAACTTATTTTACTAACATTTAAAAATTTCTAACTATTTTCATTAAGATCTCCACATAAGACGTATATTAAATGCCTATCAATGTAGGGATATGAAACAGTAGATGTCATCGGCTGAGTAAAGTGATAAATCCAGTATTTACGTATTATGTTTTTCTGGATTATTATGCCGTGTCTGTGGGCTTTGTGTTGCCGACATTTTGGAGCCCATTGAAAATGTGCACTACAATGTCTAATCTGTATTCTAAAGGCAGCGAAAACTACATACTTATCTTTGTTATCCTTATGTTCAAACTCTTAATTTAAAACTGTCAACTTTCCCAACAATTAAAGATTACAGTATTCCTTATTTAATTGTGACGTATTTGTATTTAAAGCACAAATAAAATGTTTTCTAATACATTTCCGATATAATTGTTCGGCCATGGCGTCAAAGCGTACCCGTGTCACGGGGTGCCGAATTCGGACTCATCAATCATCCCCCCCACTCGTGTCGCAAGGGTGAATGTTTACTTTGGCACTTTTCGTTGTGTAATTTGTTTTTAAAATATCCGCATTTATCAGCACTTTTCAATGCGCGACCATTAGGGGCTGCCTGGAACACGAATATTATAATGTGATACACATACTGCTCCGCGCCATTACGGACCGAAATCCTTGATATTTTGTATATATATTGTTTTTCGTTACCTTTTGCAGGAAGATCGTGCGTAAATATAGCCCCACGAAATAACATTTATCAAAGCGTATTTGCCTTCAAATAATGTACCCATAATAAATATCAAGTCTTCAAATATTTTTTTATATTTTTTGTCTTCTTCCTTTATTAAATCAATATTCTTCTCGGATGTTATATTAAGTAGGAAGCTTGTGCTAGTATTAATATTAATAACTGAATTTATAACAAAAGGCTTTATTTTTTACAATAACATTAATATTATCAGCATTTTGAATTTAAACAAAATCTTTGTAGAAAAATGCTGAATTTTGCCCATACAGACCTTCATAAATTATTATTATTGATATAATATGTCAACAGAAACGAAGATGTTTATAAAGGAAATAAGTATGCAAATGGTTTTTTGTACAAAGTTTTTTAATTTCTTATAAAATACATTGTATCGTTTTATTTTATTTTTGGTGCATCTTATTTACGTCTAATACTCTGAAATTGAATAAATTAATATTGAATAAGATGTGAAAACATAAAAATCTATACAACATAGTGAACACCTTATTTCCATTTTATAAGGTTGTGGGTCTTCCCTGGAGTTCATTTCAATTCCATTATTTAAAGTGAATTTTACATATTGTGCTTTTATCTTTATACAGATCAAGTAGCCCGGTTAACCCCCGTGTTTCTCTACCCCTTTTTATTTATTCACCTGTAAGTAATGGCCGGTGTGACAGATCTATCAATCGCGACCTTTCCGTGTGGTGGTGCCAGTTAACACCCCTAACTCCTGCATGCTGCCGTGCTAAACATAACCACCGCACTTGCATATGCACAACAGGAGATTTAGAAAAACAACGCACTTTTGCATTTTATCATAAATTTTTATTTAGCTACAAAAAAGTAATACAGATTTTTTTTTATAGTATTTCTTTTTTTGTGCCTTCTTGACGAAACTCGCGGAGATGTTTTTAATACCGTTATTTGGTAATGTATTTTGAAAGGTTTAATGGGTTGTTTTTAATTAATCTAGTAATATTACATAACCATCATCTTTATTTCATATTCGCTCCTTTTGTGGAACATATATTATGTAGATTCTAGAACTAACTCGAAGCTAAGCGATCGGCCGCCAATTCACGTCCACCCTCCCAAGTCAGATCCACTTCCCGTAGTTCTGACGTTTACAGCCGACGGATTCAATATCTAATAATTTGGTATGTTTAATTTTTATTTAAATAATTAGCTATTTGGAAACATAAAGTGCCTAAAAATGACGTTATATAAATATGAATGAAACATACATAAAAAAAAATTATACATACAAATAATCATAATTTGACATAATCTCAGATCGTTTAAAACTAATAACTAATTTTTCCCCAAAAATGTCGATTGCGGTGCTTCTGTTTGAGACGTCATGTCTCAGTATGGTTATGTGTGTTGTATATACAGCGAAATACATCCACGAACACTATGATAACATCGGAGTATTTTATACCCGTTTTCATATCAGGTCGGGTGTTGTTATTAATATACCACCACCATCAAACTGATGCTTTATGTTGATATGAATATGTTACGCTCGCACACCTCTTTTACTCTTCTCGTCGTTTGTAACATATACAACTTTTAGTATTAATAATTTCTTAAATTTTATCATCAGGTACTTCGTATTCCTATTAATGATTATATTTTTGTGACTACCTAACTCTAATCTTAAAATTTTAATTATTTAACTAAATTTGATGTAGGCACAAGCGGGAAACCAGTGAATCCATATCATATTTGGAGGAGAATATAGTTTGGATTTTTTTTTTATTTGATCCATAGTTTTCGAGAAAATTGATAAAGACGTGGATTTTTTTTCCGACAATTTTTTGGGAATTTTTACCAAATATCATTTACTAGTCAAATTAATATCATTCATGAAAAAAATGAAAAAAACAGCATTTTAATAAGAATTCATGCAATTTAACTTATCTGCGGTACTTATGAAAGATTTTATTATATATAGCGTTTTTTTAACCTAGATTCAAAAGTCATATTACACATTCGACTCCAAATATGATGTAGATTCACCAGTTTTTGGGTTGTCAACGAGTTTTGTTACCCCATGTTTAAAAAAATACCCCAACAAACCAGGCTATACAGAGAAGAAACACCCATTCTTGAGAAAAATCGATTCTTAATTATTTATATAATATGCAATATCACTAGAAATCGAACCTAGAACCTCCGTAGTGTATGAGCAAACAATGGAATTGAGGAAGAATGTGAAAAAACTATTTTGAGATATTTAAAAATATCCACGTACGTAAATTTAATTTATAAATTCGTAAGTTTGGAAATTCCTTATCTAAACTTATTTATTCATCTCTTCAAGTAAATGTTTTCAACATCTTTAGTCTTGTGAAAACTTTTGGATACTACTTTCCCTTATCCGCACCCAATGCACTTTGCACTTGGTGTACCACTGCAGTGCTACACCAAGTGCAAAGTTTCTTGATAATTTTATTACGTGAAGGTAGGATGTTCAGTCTTACGCTTCTGAAATGAAATGTTAGTATGAAAATCACATGCAAATAAATATTTACACGGAAATCGAACCCGCGACCTCATGTACGGTAGCCTAATGCGCTACCACTATGCTACGAGGCAGACATACGTATTTACATCCACATTATCATAAACAGTATAAGATTTCTTTGAACATTTTATTAATATTTCCCTAATTTTTACTGAATATCTTTGATGTTTTTCTTTATTATACAGTTGGAAAATATTTCTTTTACTAAAAAGTAGTCTATTGGTTACTTTATGGTGACCTTAATTGGTTCAAATTTAACGTATTTCATTATGCATCAGTTATTTTTGTATTCCGTCGAAATTAAAGATCGATCGACCTTTTTCTTTTAAAGAGAATTTCTTTTTTATTTAAGCTACGTAATGTCAAAGGTTAGCCTATTGTTAGAATTGTTTGTAAGGAAAGTAATAGTAGTAGATTTGTTTGTGCTACATATTTTTAAATTTGTATTTAAAATTTGTGTGAAATTTTACAAAAATTGTAGCATTTAAGTGCTAAATAATGCTAACTCACTAAAAATGGGTTTCAAGTAATTTTAACGAATAAGTAGAAAATTACACAGTAAAATGTTGTTATTTATATTTTAATAATTTTATTATTAAGTATATATGTATGTAAGCGTGCCTAATATATTTTTTCAAACGATTTTTAAATGGTGGAAATATTCCTGTCATTTATCTTTGCAATTTTAATAATCGTTTATTAAAATGTATTTTAAGTATTATTTAACAAATGTAAAACGACAAAATTTTTAGTACAAACGGTTGATGTAAAATTGTACTTATTCCCTAAAGCTAAGAGTAAACCGATTATGAAATACGGTGGACGAATGTGGGTTATATTAATATAAAAAAAAATAACCACCTTAAACCTGGGTACGGCCTACACTGTAAAGTGACCTACTAGGCGTATTTTATATTGTCCCAAATTTTTTAAACGTATACCCTAAATCGTTCAAAATTCGGTACAAAAATAAATGCGTTATATGGATCTTATTGAATTAAAATGAGACAGAGAAAACTTTTCCTTATGTGGGTTATCTAGGCGTTTACAGGGATTATGACCTGTCAATTGGTTGGGTTAAGTGGCCACTTGATGTACTACAACATTCCGAGTTTGTTTTTTGACGATTTTCAACTTTTTTGTTTGTTTTTTACACAACGAGTTTGTTTTTCGACGATTTTAAAATATAAAATATGTTGAAAAAACAACAAATACTCGGATATGTGTAGTACATCATGTGGCCACTTAACCAGAACCAGTGACAGGTCATAATCCCTGAGAAACGCCTAGATAACCCACATTCGTTTCCAGAGTTTCTCTGTCTTGGTTGGGATATCAATAAGATCTGATATTAGCCCAGCATGGGTATAATCCAGTAAATTGTCTACAAGTTTTTGTATACGTTCAAAATTTTGTTAAAATATAAAATATGTTTACCGTTTTTGCCAATTATAGGTACAAAAATTATTTTCTCTTCAATGACCATTACGCTAATTCCCCAAAGAGACGAGAATAGAACGCCGCATCTCTTTATCCTGGCACATTTCCTTTGGTTCCTCCATATTCATACATTTTCTTTTTATTTTTGTTAATTTTGTGAGTTACCGTTTTTATAGCCAATCTCTTTGAAATAGGGGTTAGTAGTAACCTAAATACTCACATATTTCCTCAGTAAACGTATGTGGACCACCCGGATGGGTTATTTGTTAAATTATCTTCAACTTCTACTACTACTACTACTTTCCCTTATCCGCATCCAATGGTGCATAGGGCACTGCATTGGTACACCAAGCGCAGTGTATCTTGATTATTTTATTAAATGAACCAGTCCAAGGTATCACATATGAAATATTAATATGAAAATTACACGTAAATAAATATTTCATGTTGACCCCCTACCGGAATCGAACCCGCGACCTCATGCTCGGTAGGCAAATACGCTACCTCTATGCTTCGAGACGGACAACAAGTAACATGTATAATAGTACGATAAGAATAGTTAGGAAAAAAAAAGTGTAATGTAATAATATTAGTCTATGTAAAAATTATATAGTACTAAATAAATATAATAATAATAAAAAAAATGAATATTCTCCCTTTCTTTAAAACGTTTCATTCAAACCAAATAAAATGGTTGTGGTATGAATAATTCTTGTTTTCAGTCAAACATCCGCTTCCACACGCACCTTTTAGAATTAATAATACTCTTGGGAATAACTAGTACCTGCGTCATGTAATAAACCATTATATTATTTGTTTTCCCATGGAAAACTCCACTTATAACGAAAAGTAAACTCGGTACAACATAATTGTCGACTACACCGCTTCCAATATCCATCAGCAGTAATATTTAATAGGAATTTGAGTAATGGAACTTCAAATATGTATATCTCCATCAAGTTTCCATTTCCTAATGTGTAGGTGGCATTATATTTCTTCAATGTTGGACCTTAAATTGGCTCGACTCCTTTTAATTGTTTTGCCATAGTGTCAACGATTGAGTCTGTTAATTTGATGATTCGGTAGGTGTTAACCCTACTTTATAAAGGACAGAAAACTGTACAGTTTCTTGTGCAGTCTGCAAACTGTCCCGTATTAAGCGAAAACTGTGTGGAATATTGAATGCTCAGCGTGACGTTTGGCTGACCTGACGGTTAATGTTTTTATGTAAACTTTTCATGGATATTGATATTATGAATGCCTTTAAAAAATTTAAATCAAATAATTTATTTACATTATTAGCTTTATTAACAATTTCCTGAGTGTAAACATACGATCGCTTAAAAATATGCATATTAAGCGTGTCTTTTGACAGACTGTACAGTTTTCTGTACCGTATAAAGTGCGCTTAAAATCATAATGTTGGTTTTGTATTTTATAAAAAGACTTTGCTTTCCTTCATTGAAATATTTATTTTACATTTGTGAGTAATTTACATAATTAACGTTTTAGGGTGGAGTGTTTTGAGCCTCCCTTTGTAGATACGTTACAGTGAATAATGTTTTTGATCTTTCTTTACTTTTCCATTAATGAGGAAAAAACATCAAACCAAACGCCAACGTCTTTAACTCTTGGTTCATAAATGATTTTTAAATTGTTGTATTAAACAGCGTTTTTTTTTTAGAGCTGCTTGAATTAAGTCTTCGTCCCCGTTACAGAAACCTGATAGATTCCTTATTTTATGTTAACGTTATGATTTCAATTCAGTTCGTGTATTAACGAATAGATCTGTATTTAATATTTTGGTATTCTTTTCGTGTTTCGGATTTTCCTCGAATGAGTGTTCAGTGTTCAGCTGTCGTATGAGACTTCTAGTCTGAAACTTTCGATAAACGAATGTGTCTCATAAAAGGGCTTTTCGTTTTGAGAAGGGTACGACTTGCCCCATTATACGGAAGCTAATGAAGAGCTGGGCTGGTTTTGAAGATAAAACGATTGATATTTTTATATAAAGGCACGGAGCGGACCTTTATACGTGCTCTATATTTTCTAAACCCCTAATCACTGTCCGTGTTTTGTGCTGGGTTTAAACCATCACAATGAAAATGTAGATAGTGGCTTGTTCATTAAAACGTTACCATTGTGGCTTCAAAACTAATTTCTCATGTAAACGCAAATTTAATTTAATTTTAACAAAATTTGTTTTCTTTTTGTCAGGTTTTCTATTTATTTTACACACCCACTTTTGAAATAAATTAAAATATCTACCTACTGTAATATAAAAGTAGCAAAATTAAACCTTTATTACTCAAAACGATTGTTAATTATGCTCCCCGTATTTAAACCCCGTATTAAATCAATAAAAGTAATGATATTTTAAAGTCAATGTAATTAAAAATGAATACGTTTTCTTTGTATAATATATCCTTTGCCTAAGGCTTCGTAATATTAACAGTATGTATACAGAGTAACTTCACATTATGTATTGAACGATTTCTGTTCGTAGCGCTAACAATTCCTTTCACAATTCACCATGAAAGCATGTCAGCGAGTATAATGGAAAAAATCTAAATCATATTTCTCTAAACAGTTTTTGACGTTAAGAATATTGCTTTTTTGTTCGTTTTTGTCATCCTAACGTGCCAGTTTTATATTGTTATCTGATAAAAATAATTTTCTGGCGCTTGTAAAATTTTCTTTACAAGATTTAATTAGGATTTACTACTAGTGTTGCATTCATTCTTTATTTTACATGGGACACTTCATTACTACACTTCTTCTTCTTCATTCGCCACGTCCGCTCCTATGTGGAGCATGTAGACATCTCTAGATCCCTCCAGGAGACCCTGTCACCAGCCAGCTCTCTCGCCTCCTCCCACGTCAGGCCCGCATCCATCAGCTCCGCCGAGTACATCCGTAGGATGGTCATCGACGGTCTGCCAGGACGGCGGGATCCTGCAGGCGTAAAGAAGAGGCAGCTCTTCTTCTTTTACTACACTAAAAATATGTTACAAAATAAGCTGTATGTTGTCAGACTGCTTACTGTTTTTTTTTTTATTTATTTATTTAATTACAGGTAACTCTACAATGTGACAATATCCATCATTTTACATTTTATCATAATAATTACATACACGGTTTTATTGCACATCAATTACAGAAATTCACAGCATTATTATACTCGTACACAATTTACAGGTTTAAAAAGCTTTAAGTATTTTGCATAAATTATGTTCGATCAGAGGTTATAAAAAGATTTCAAGTTCCTCTTGAATTCACCACATCTATCATTAAATACATCAATATTTAAATGTTTTTCTATGTCATTGTACAGTCTTAACATGCTAGATAAGGAATTAAAGTGCGCCATATTATTGTTAAAAGTTGGGACAAAAAATGTTTTTTTTTAAATTTAAATAATGATTTTATTTTACAGCGATCTAATTAAAATTTCAATTATATATGCCTTTCTTACTTATTATTATCTATCTTATTACTTTTATATATCTATCTTATTACTTTTATATGTTTTGCCCTATTTATTACTTGTCCTAGTGTTGTGTTTCAATTAAATTTTATGTTCAACAAACTGTACTATTATTCCTTTAAAACGTTTTGGTAAATTATTCTATCCAATGTACTCATGTACGTTACATCGTAGATACTATTCCTTAACTTGGTACTTTTATAATTTAGTCTACTGTCTACGTACTTCCCTATAATAATTCTACCCTTTGTCATTGTTCCGCTTAATTTCAAACATATTTATGTAGAATAATTTTCATATAATCCGCATTAACATATATATTAAAATATAAAGCTCTCTTGTATCGTTGCGTACGTTATTATTAAATCCTCATTTGGAATGAAAGCTTTATTAATATCACGGTATTAAGTTTTGTGTAAATTATACATACTATCCGTAACTTTTAGTAGTGCGTTTATTGTGGATTTATGTTTCAACTAGATTCCAATTAGTTTTAACTATCATAATGTTTAACGTAAGCCTTTATAATATAAACCCCTTCTCGTTGAGTACTTTACTGTATTTATTTATTAAGCAATTTATTTAACATAAACTTCAAATTCTTACAGTTTTTGCGAGGAATCACAAAATTCTTATAGTATGTAAATAATAAAGGTACCAAAGTACATACAAGTAACGAGTATGTATTTAGGATGTTTTATCTCAACCCGAATGAATTTTGAGTAGAATTTAAAATCCTTGAAAATCATATTAAATTGTGCTGTTTATTGCACAGTATAATTATTATTTAACTGTTACGTACTTCGGGATGACGTTCATTTAAAAGCAGCAACAAAACATATACAACAACAAAAATAATTGACTGCGTTAATTATTATTCCCTTAAATTGCACGTCCTAATCGAACTGAAGGTACAAATGTAAATAAGTAGCTTTGAAATTGTAAATGTTTCCCATTCCGAGTTGAAGTCAATTTATAAACAATTCCTGTTTTCCGAGCTGAGATATTCCCAGCCTATATATTACATTCAATAGTTACCGATATCAACCGATTTCGCTTCACTTATTCTTTAATTTGAGATCCTTTCCTTCTCTCTTCCCCAAATTTTCTTTTGTGTTCCGTCCCTCTACGAAAATTCCTACTGTAATCAAATTTGATTATAGGCTGTATTTGAATGATACAATTATTTTATTGAAATATCTCCTCCCAGACATGCTTTTGAAACGTGTACTTTGAATCCAGATTTTAACGTTTATCGCTTTGTGTTCAATAGAAAATCTTCTGTATTATTATATTTCTGGAATATTTATCGAACTTACCCTGCCGAAATACCTGCTATTACGTTACTCATTTTATATATTGTATTTTTCCTGTTGTGCTACAATACTAAATCATAAATATTTAGCTTTGGTTTGCAATTTAAAAACAAATTTTAAAACATTTTTTTTTATTATATAATAACGGTACATTATTTGTTTCCATATAATTATAAAAGAAAAACCAACTTAACTGAGAAACCGGCTTGTCAGTGGGTTTTTATTTTATCAAGAAAAGTGTAATATTTATACAACATAATATGAAAAAGTTCAAAATAAAAGAAAAAAGTAAGTACAGTTACAGAACCAGAAACACTCAATACTATTCATCGTTAGTGATTCGAAAATTCGATGAATATATGAAAATTAGGTAATCCATTTTAATTTTTCGCACGAATTCGGTATAAAACCCTACTAATTACTACTACGTTTTCCCTTTTCATGCATCGGGGTTTTTATGTATTACGTGAAAAATGACATGAATTACATAATATGAAATATCATAATTTTTGTATCTTAAATATCTTATATTGTTAATTTGTTAACAGGGTCCTTTTCAAAAATGTTTTATAGTTATATAACATCCCCATTTATAAATATGCATGAATTTTTCACTCCTGGCCTACATACTTCTGACCGACAGTAAATATAAAACACCGAGTGTGGTTTGGGGTTGGGCGTGGTACGACCTCCAGAAAGCCCCCCTCTTATACCAAACAAGGGGGTTGTGTATAATTCACAAAAATTTTCGTAAACATTGTGTTTATAGCTGAACATATTTTGTAAACCTCATGACACTAATTATTTTTCCCCCGCAAACAGCCTTGGGACATTTTTGAGCTGCTTTTTTATAGATGTCATAAAACCGGAAGGTCAAACAATAATTCGAAAAAATGAAAATGTTAACACGCTGCTGACTTTGGTAATCGCATTAAAAATAGCAAAAATGTGTGGTGCTCAACACAAATAAAAATTTTGGTAATACACAATATGGTACAATTGGTACATACTTGCTTGCTTTAATATGGTACGTACTTGCTTGAAAAATGTATCGCTCACACATTTTTTACTAGTTAAAAACGAGTGTATGTACTATAATAAAGAAAATATTGGTATCGATTATGTTTGATAATTTATTTATTTCTTCATAATTTACATATTTATAGAAATTAGGTCATTTACATTACTATATTTAGATATACATTAACTATTCTTATCCTAATATCATACACTTTAAAGATATTCTTATACCTAACTTCTCATTATATAAATAATACCAATAACATTTCTATAATATATTTCTAACGTCACCTTATAAATACTTTTAATTTTTAAATATATATACTATATTAGTTCTTATATATTAACATTTATACACTATTCATATTGATATCTATAAAATATAATCATATTTTTGTATCCATCACCACTTGTTAACTATTAGGTATTACTACTACTTTCCCTTATGCGCACCCATTTATGCATAGGGCACTGCATTGGTACACCAAGTGCAGTGTTGATCATTTTATTTCATGGTGGTAAAATTTTCAGTCTTACGTTTCAAAACTTTTAAATCATCTCTTCTCACCAATTTAAAAAAAATATTTTTCACATACTTATTATAAACATACTTTTTACACTCAAACCTAAATACCTAACGATGAATAGTGGAAGCGAGGGATGTGTTTCAGTACAGAGTAATACGGCGTTCTATTATCTATGCTTACCCCTTCGGCGAAATGGCGTGATGGTTAGTTAGTTAGTGGTCATTGTTTACTTAAACGTGGAGTAACAAAAGTCGTAGTACAACCCGAAAACTGGTGAATCTTCATCATATTTGGAGTCGAATGTGTAACGTGACTTTTGAATTTAAGTATGAAAAAAAAAATTCTTCTCATAAAAGCTTTCATTAGTACCGTAGATTAAATTGCACAAATTCATATTAAATTTCAATTTTTTATTTTGTTTTATTTATGGATAGTATTAATTTGACTAAATACTTAATATTTGATAACAATTTGCAAAAATTTATCGGGAAAAATCAACTTCATAATTAATTTTTTTTTAAAAGTTCCAAGAAAATCGATTCCAAATATTATGTATATTAACTGGTTTCCCGCTTGTACATCGAGTTTCGTAACACTATGTATAAATGTTATGAAAATATTTCATGTTAGTATTTTGCGTAACATAACGGTCACTTAACCAAAATATCGTGCCTAAATTAGGATTTATCAACTGGAAATATATATTTATTTGTACCGTTCCCAGTAATGTTAATGTAGAACGCATTAGTGGCAATTGAATTGCCGATGTAACAGCAGAAATCAATCGTCGTTTTTTGTTTGCACGCAAAACATTGGGGCTTTTCCGCGTCATTTGGCGCCGTGCAAATAACATTACAACACAACAAAATACACAATATTGCCCGCCGTTACTCACAAAATGATGTAAACAGTCAAAGCTGACATGTTAGCAGAGCAATGAATCAACTTTATGTCCACGCTTTTCAATTGCTTTTCCCGCCAGAATCACAAAAGAAAGGCTCGGGATAACGCGCCGGGTAATGCGCTGTTTTATCGGCGGCTGGCAATAACGCTTTGTTATTTGAACTGTTTTCGGGAATTTCGGGCTGACTGCGACTTGGTCGTCACAGGTTTATCTCAGTGTATCGTTACACTTCAGTTCGCCTTGAAGCAAAATGGCCCCGTTACGGAGATCGCTATCGACGCAGTAGGTATACGAACTAACCCTACTTTCCTAGAACTGCCTTTGTACTTACTCGTTTGTTCCCCATCTGCTGAAACGAAATATAAAAACCAATTAGTAATTATAAGCGTAAACTTGTAATGTGATAAAAGTGACAAAAAACGGCATACCCGCGTATTAAATTACATCACAAAGTACATTTATATTAGGATGATTAAAACCTATGATTTTTTTAAAATGGTTTTATTGTTTGTAACATACATGGAAGTAAAACATATTTTTTTACGTGATTTGCGAATATTGGTGTCAGGTCATTCGTTTTTTATATTACCAGATATCTTCCTTATGTTTATTTTTAAATTAGCTTTAAGAAATCGTTTGACGGCTCGGGATACAAAGGAAACAGAGATGCAAGTGATAAGAAAAAAAGGGACTGTTGAGCACGTATAAAATCGAATGATATTACCTTCGTATGAAAAGGGAATTTAAAAGCCTTCGGAAAGGGCTCTCCAGGGAAAATGAAAGAGACCCTTAGTTCCAGTTTGATTGTCATTTTCGAATGAAAAACCTTAGATTACCTATTGTGCCAAATGTTCATAATATAGGTATGCCAATATTTCTTAATATATATTTTTTTTTAATATTATTTGATTATTTTACTTCAGTTTCATTAAATTCATCATTAGTAACATACAGCTGTGTAGTAAAGTTATATAATTTATTAAGTAAACAAGTATCTACATTGGCAAGGTTTACTTATTCAACATGGTTTTGTTTAGTTTCAATAAATTAGTAAAAAGTATGAATTTTGTTGTTAATATTTTTACTATCGTGAAATAGCAGGTTTTCATATTTACATAATTTATATATTTTTTTAAAACCTAATTAAAGACTACAATATACAACACCTTCAAATTCCTGTGAGGTTAAAAAAAGTTCAAAAACATATATATATTTTATATTTATTAATCTCTGATTAACTTTTCAATCTCAAGTCCTCAAAAAAAGATATTAGTAATTTTAATACATAAAATTTTGTTACCTCAATTTAAATAACAGATATTTACAGATTATTAAGTTGTTATTTTAACTTATTTTTTTTCCAATATGTGCAGCCATCACTACCTCCACCAACCAAATTTAATCTGGCCTGCATTCATAATCTTCCCGTCTTCTTGCATTTTATCTCTGAAACCAGTTCTACCCCTTTTGACTTGAGTATTAATATTTTATCAGTAAGTTGCCGACGAGAACTTAGGCCTTTGTCGCTCGTCAGAAAAGTTCAGTAAAGTTGTTTCCGTAATATGTCTGACAAGCGTTTCCCTGTGTCCCGTAACGGAACATTATTTTTATGGTGTTTGCTATGAAACAAATTTACTAGAAAATTTGAATGGGGTGATTTGGCCGTAGGTAATGTGAAGTAACATTAGCCGTGGATTATCCACTTTCCAAAGGGGAGTAAGACATGCAATATCTTCGTTTAGAGCCTAATACGCCACCTTTCAATTTATATTGTATACGGCTGACATGATACTTTTTCATAAAGGCTTATTAATAGTTTTTAAGGGTGAAATGAAAATTCGTTCACGACTACCTCTAATATTTGTATTTATTTGGTAGTTCGTTGTAACTGCGGGCTGGTAATGATTATTTTATTCGGAGAAAATTATGATTAACCCCCGTTCTTTTGTACCTACAATTTGCATTTATTTTTCAATTTTGAGTACTAATTTAAGTTGTATGTAAAGTTTTTAGTATTAGTATTTTTTGTATATAGTAATGGTTTTAAAGAAAAGTTATTTGGATTGCTTTGTTTTACTTGTGATTGAGTAGTACTTAACATTTTTTGCTTTCGATGTTTTGATTACCTGTCAGCACTCGCAATAATGAGCATTTTGCTCACGATAGTAATTTGTTAAGTAATTTGCTACTACAAAATTGAACGCACTTATTTTAAATCCTATAATTTATTTATAAATTATTTTTAATTTAACATTAATCTTGTACATCATATAAAATATACCATCCTGAAAGTGCATTTAACTCAGCGAATTAATATCAAATTTTGCGCATCGAATGTCTTATAAATACTCTGAACTCCAAGCTCATAACAATAATACATATAATAAAATTCCACGAAAGCAAATATTGAAAACATATTAATAAATTCGAAGTAATTGTCCGCCTCATAGCATAGTGGTAGCGCATTTGGCTACCGAGCATGAGGTCGCGAGTTCGATTGCTGGTCAACATGAAATATTTATTTACATGTAATTTTTATATTAATATTTCATGTGTTCCAAATACCTTGGATTGGTTCTGAAGCGTAAGACTGATCATCTTATCTTCATGTAAATAATTATCAAAAAACACCGCACTTGGTGTAACAATGCAGTGCCCCCCTATGCACCATTGGGTGCGGATAAGGGAAAGTAGTAGTATTAGTAATTGGCTTGGGAAGAAGTTAGATTTATTTCGTGGTATTAAACTCAAATTGAAAAAAACACCACTGTTATGTACGTACGTACATATAATATAATATTATACAAGGTATTATTTTACGTACATAATATAATCAGAACTTATTGTAATAATTCATTTGATCAGTACTTCACATTCTCTGTCAATGTACATTTTTATCCGTCTTTTGTAAAGCTTTTATACTTTCACAGAATTACACGTGTTCTTCATTTCCTTGGTGCCAGGTTAATGACATTTGTCTCCCAGAGAGTAATTCAAACGCTTTCCTTACTCTTAGAATAGGCGAACATTTCCTGAAACCGTTTTCATTTTGCTGAGTAAATCAAATGAATCTTTTAAATCAGAGATAAAAGTTCAGGAAAATAAGGGATGCCAAATGGATGGCGATATAGGAGTAAATAAAAACATTTTCCATTAAGGAATTTTCGTTCGTCTGAATAAATATTTAATTCAACTTATTTTATTAGATTTACGCCCGGATTTTACTTGTTTGCTGATCTTAATCAATAGTTGTTACAAGTTATTATTTGTATGTTCTATATCCACACCACCTCATCTTCATCTTCTTGACGTCTTTACTTTAATGAAGTACGGTATGGTGAAATTCAAGCGTTTAAAGGGCTTATGACCCCTTACTGGGTAAGTATGTAAAGTAGCCATATTATGACTTATAGCAATATTTTCCGTGAACTAATTACTAAATTAATTTGAAATATTTCAGATCTAAATAGGTATTTTAAATAAGATAATTTTATTATGTTAAAGAAATTGTGTTTACAAAAAAAAACTTCCTTAAAATCAAACGTAATTAGATTCCATCAATGCGTTAAAATGCCCTATGTATATTCTATGTATAGCAATGTTTTAAATATTTTTTCCTTATTGCTAGACTAGCATGTTCCAACGAGGACGGATCCCACAATAATGTGATATCTTTATGCTTCATCATGAAACTAAAAAAATAATTTCACTAAAGATTTTAATACCATAATTAGGTATTGAAATAACTCTCACGTTTTACGGACACCACTTTTCTCCGGCATTTTTTCCACAAGTTCCAATGTCTTTAACATTTTTTAAAAACGCAAAATAACTCACCCGCTGTGAATTAAGTTAACAACTGCTGCGGGTACAATCGTTATTCATTTTAATATTTTATGTTTTAAATTCAGTGCCAAGAAAGCGTACTAGATTAACCCTCCCTAAGAAACTGCTTACCTCTCGAATTTACCCGATATGTTAAGGTACTTCATAAATGTAATTTACTGTTTTGTTTTATTGCAAGAATGTCGCAAAGTTTTGCCATAAAAATATGCGACGTCTGTATAATACGCAATAAATTAACATAATTCGTTTTTTTTTTTACTCAAGATGGTATAAAATTCTTCCCTATTTCAGAAAGGTAATTTCGTATGATGGCTTCGGCTGGTAAAGTGGCCTCAGTCAGCGCCACCCTTGTTCATTATCCAAAAAATCATCATCGTTATCATTTTTTTTTTGTTTTTCATCATCTAATGCACTCATCTAAATGCAGTGTATCTTAATCGTTTATTAAATTTGTGTCAAATTAAATGTACACAGTATTGTTGTGTTTTATAAGTGTTTTTTTTTTTGCAGTGAGATAAAATTTTGCCTCAGACGTTTGAGTTTTTTCGTTTAACGTGGGTAGCGCACAGCGATCGGCTGTATTCCCTTTTGGTTTTTTACAACCTTTCCTCTTTTATTATAAAATAAAAAGAAAACTTAAAAAGTTTTCTGAAACTGAGGCTTCTGTGTTGAGGTCATACCAATGTTTTCAGAATGATGTAGTTCCATTTCTATTTAAGACGTCCCATCACTAAGTTTTTCATCACACACATTATCCGACAATTCTTTGGAGAGGCGATTGGTGACGTCCAGGGGTGTACGCAGCGCGCCCGTCCGGCGATTTCCGTCCGGCTTAATGGAAAAGGGGAATAAAGTCCCCGAGGTGCGGGGGACCCCGCCGGGGCACGGGGTGTGGGTCGGGGAGACCCCGGTGATTTATATTCCCAGACCCCGGCGGTGAATGGGACCCTTATTGGTATGCAGGACACAGGTCCTAAGAAGGGCCGCCTCGCGTAACCCTGTAGCGCGGTGTAATTTTTCGCAACAAATTTGAACCATTTTTCGCGGCGAAGATTTGAATACATTTTTTTTAAATATTACAAAGATTGCACCGGTCGGGTAGTGTTTGCTTACATTTACTTTGAAATATTGCAACAGGGACTTTTTATTTGTGTTCCTTTTATGCATTATTTTTCTTCTCAAAGGATCCTTTGTGTTTGCTGTTTTTTTTTCGCCTCATTTTACTTTTACGGTGATAGTAAAGGAACTCGAAAAACAACATTTTTAAAACTTTATCTTGTGTTTTGATATACTGAGAGCAGAAAAATAAAATATTCTGTTAAAATCTTAGAATTAGAATTCACTTCTATGTTGCTACATTCATAATATTCTAATAAACACTTATAATACTACCTGTATACTGTATACCTGAAACACACGTTTCTAGGCAACATAATTACCGATTTCGATATTCATTTACATCTTAATCGATTTTTATGTTATTTTTATCTCTTCTTGTTATTATTTATATTAAACAAACTTGCTCAAATGCATATTTAATCATGTTTGGCCTTCTGTAAGACAGGGATCAATCGGACAGCGATTAAGTAATTAAATTGTGATGATGTTTTATTTCAATACTTTTCTTCATGCATACTTTATGATATTTGCTTTTATAAATGTTTTTGGAAGTAGCACGTTTCAAATAACTCAATCAGATAAAAATTTGGATTGACAGAACGAGGCTTGGTTTACAATTGAAAGAACTCTAATGTGTTTTATAAATAAACATTGCTAGTACCAATTGGGTTCTTTCAGATTTTCTATTTTTTATTTCAAAAAATTGATTGAAAAATTACAATATCAATGGATTTTTTTTAAATTTTTACGATGTCATATGAAATTTCTAGCGCGGTTTGAAATAGCGCTTTTTCAAATCGCTCGTAAAATCCTCCATTTGGCGCGCATGCGGTGTGACGTCACATCAATATGGGCGCTGACTTCGTAATGAATTTCCCGCCTTTTATAATGGACGGGTATAACGTCATTAGCCAATAACGGACGTTTAAAGTCACTCGTAATTTCGTGTTTTTAAAACATAAATTTATAAATGAAAACAACATTTAAATCATTGTGTTTTATATCGTTGGAATCGTAAAAATATACTTTAAATATTTATAACGTTTTCAAGGATATTCATGCTATCGGGAACAACCCAATTGTATTTAATAATCTCTTTTAAAATTTCGTAAAAAATCGTAAGAAAATACATTTGAAAAAAGAGTACGCTATGAACTGTGTATCGTTTTTCGGATAAGTCAAACTCATTTTGTTATTGTTTCACTCAAAATATGAACTGTCTACTTAGAGTTAAAATTAATATAATTAAAGTTAGTTGAGGTACTCTTTGAATATATTAACATATATTTTTTTCATTCGGCATTCACTTGAATTTTTTAAATGAAATCTCTTTGTAATAAAAAAAAATATGAAAATACAAAGGGGTTTGGGTGTAGATTATATTATTTTGATAGTTTGAATCATGGGTGAAGCTTGGTAGCGAACATTTTATATTACTATCCTCATGGTCTAATGAAAATGGCACACGTAACAATAGGAAACGACGTCTCTGGTGTTGTCGATCGAGAACAAATGCTCCACATTTGGCTTGTATTTAACCTGTCAATTCCTTGAAGAGTTTCCGATCAATACAAACAAATGGCAGGCCAGCCCCGCCGTTCGGTCGGGTGATGAATGGGCGGGAGGCTCCTTGGGCGGGAGCAGGGGCGGGGGCGGATATCACTTTCAAAGGATTTAATTGGAACCCCCATCAAGCCGGTCGGTTCGACGCATTCCCAACAATGGACTGATTGAATCGCCGACATGATACCTGGGGCACCAATGTCTGAAATAAAGCATTACTAGTTATCACTTTGGATTACTTTGAATTCACGTTCTTTCTTTACTCAATATAATTCTTACGTCCCGTATACGTCGCGAAACAATGGAGAAATTCTCCGCCTTTCACTAAAATACTGTAATTTATTTATTGCTAATCAGAATTTTGTACGAAATTACTTTTAGTAACATGTGCACACATGCCTCCTCCCTCTGAAATCCTGTTCCCTATTCTCTATTTAATACAAAGTTAAAAATCAACGAAATAATTTGTTGCTTAACTCCTTAAGTTCCCTTTTCATTGAAATGTTATTTTACACAAAAAAGACTTCGGTATGTTTTAAGTAAGTACGCTGGCATTTTCCAAAAAGTACCTCTTACTCAACGCGATACCTGACGACATAAACCAGACGCATGCCCCAAAAATTACAATTTCTGTAATCTTCTTAAAGTATTACACGGTCGGGATTCTGCGCCCTCTGCGGGAGGTTTTCTAGCTAAAGTCCTGAACGTTTGAATAATGACTTAAAAACTTTTTTCCATCCTCCAACGGATACTTCATTGTTTATAAGGATCATTAGGTAAACAGAAATACTTTCTGTTGATTCATTAAACAGATTCCTCCGCGTTTCTTCCCTTTTTTGTTCTTAAAAGTAAGTTTTCGAAGCAGTTACTTTTGTTGATAAAATATTCTTACAGTTTGCATGATTAGCTTTCCTTTTCAAAATTTGTGTAGAATTTCGTATTCTCATCAAGAGCTTTAATTATTTAGACTTTTTTGTTGCTGTCCGTCTCGTGGTGGCTAGGTAGACCGTTGGGCTGCCGTGCATAAGGTCGCGGCTTCGATTCCCGATGGGGGTCAATATGAAACATTTATTGGAAGGTGGTATTCACATAAAAATATTTCATACGTGATACCTTGGACTGGAACTGAAGCGTAAGACTGAACATCTTGCCTTCGTGTAACGAATGATCAAGATTCACTGAATTTTTTGTACAAATACAGTGCCCTATGAACCGTTGGGTGCGGATAAGTAGTAGTGTACTTTTTTCAAGTCCCATCAGAAAACTAAGTATTCTTAATTATTTGTACAATAATAAAATTATTTCTCACTATATTTAAATATTTTTTAACCCTACGTTATAATTTGATAGAATTGTCAGTTTGTGTTTAAATTTACTAGTAAAGTATAGAGAACGTAGGTTGTTTAACTTAAATTTTCTACTATTCACTATAAACCAATAGAAAAAAAATTCTAAATGTATTACTGGAAATATAATAAGCTTTTTATTGCTCTGAAAAGTAGGCGAGCTTATCATGCCTATTGTACAGCTACTGTACGCTGAATAAGAAACAACACTTAACCGGTCCTTGCAACAAAACAGGCGCTTCTCTCTCCGCAGTACACACCTAAACTTTCAATGTAATGAAGTTTTTATTGCGTCTACTTTTTACTTGTATTTCCCGGGGATTTTCCATTCTTCGCACTGCCCGAGGAGCTGAAAAATTGTGTTTCCCGCGCAAAACTTCCCTTCCCGTTTCGCCGCAATGCATGAACAAGTTGTATTGTTTCACACCTTGTAAAGTATCTCCGTGCACCGCAGGATAAAAGTATGGCTGACGTGAGACATTTATGGTTCATAAATTCCTACTCTCAAATTGATAGAGTAAAACAAGTGCGGAAAGACCATTACTTTAAATTTTTCAGAGCGATTTTACGATGCGAGGCAAATTTCGTTACAGCTTTCTTCGTGTGTAACCAATTCGAGCATAAACTTACAAGTCGGGTATTTCACCAGAGAATAGTTTAACAATAACCGTCGCCATATTTTACATAAGTTTTAATAAGTGTTCCATATCCTCCTTATATTTTTTTCAAGTTTTACCTGTTTTTTACATTTTATGGGAATAATGAACGCGTTTGTAAAACTATTTTTTTTGCAGTGGTTTTCAGATAACATTTATTTTATGTTTTAAAAAGGAATGCTGTTGATGTGTTGAAACCTTTTCATCATTTTTTTCTGATTTTGTATATCTGATTAAACTCAAAAAAATAGTAGGTTTTCAATAATAATTACATAGCGAAAAGAACTCAGTATAATTTAAGATTAAACCTTTTACCGATAATCTTTTTTTTAAATACATTTATCAAGCATTTGCCACTAGATGTTGTGTTTTCGTCTATGTAGATATTGGTTTATTTATGTAGATAGATACTGTTTTCTTTAGAATAGCACAAATTTGAGGGTATCATGTTGTATCGTGTATTTACATACATTCCCCTCTATCCTCTTCAGGCCTTTACCGCCCACACAATGAGATTTTCGTTTAGGTAATATATATTTGCAATATAATAGACGTTTTGATATCTTATCCTTTTTCTAAGAAAGGGGAATGATAATATAATATCACAGTGCTAACATGTTTTTTATGAATCATAAAATTCTTTTCTGCGAATAACATTTGATAAGCGTTTTTATGTTCTCTTTTAATATTAAATTTGTTTTTAACATGAAATAAATCAAATATTCCATACATGAAAGAAGTAAAAAGATATCAAATACCGCAATCGAGATTGTGAAACAAATCATCATCAAAACCAAGAGTATTTTATGAAAAAATAATAATAAAAAAACCAATTAAATAAAATTAATTGTTCTTTCATACAATTATATTGTAAAACTGTAGGTATTTTTGCTCTGAAAACGGTTTTCACACACGTTGTTTGCTTTAGGTACGTAATAAAAATCCAAGTTTTCGACCTTGGGGTGCGGACGTGCGAACCGCCATCTTATTATTATTATTGATAATTTATATAGCGCCATTTTGAATTGAATGTTCCAAAAAATTGTTTTTATCAATAAAACCTAAGTGATTTACTTTACGACAAAAATGTGGATGTTAAATATGAAGAAAATAAAATTATCTATATTTTTTTTACCCTATCTCTCTATCTTTTGTACAGCACAGGCCCCCCAGCCCAGACCCCCACAGACTGGACTTATATGTTATATTATACCTTCCGTGTTTATTTTAGAATCGTTGCTTTTTATCAACACGTTTTTTAAAAATAAGGTCGGTAATTCTTAAATAAAGTTTAACATCTAGAAACCTAAACTCAACAAAATGTATACAAAAATATTTATTTATTGCTAACAGTTCGGTTATTTACTCCATTTTTTCAGCTTTTTACTCCAATTCCAACAATTTACTCCACGCTAAAATAAAAATTCTAATCAAGATTTAGACAATTGAGAATCCTCACTAAAACCAATTACTTGACCAATATAGATGTAATAACTATGTGAGCAATGTAAAAATTAAGAAAATAAAAGCCAATATTTTCTACAAAAGGCAACCAAGACAAGACGAAAACCCTAAAGATTAATGAAAAATATCCTTTTTGTCCTATTGGGCTGTTCTATAAATAGAATTTAATCATAAATTTTATGTTTCAATAATTATTATTAATGTCTAACTAAATCTGTCCTTTGAACTTTATGTAAGTACGTTTTTAATTAAAACTCAGTAAATAACTATATATTTTTAGATCAGTATTCCTATTCGAAGCTAGATTAGATTTACGTATGTACAATTTAATTTATTAACCTGCTGTTCCAATGTTTCAATGCATTATTTGGAGAAAAACACGTTAATTTACCGGTAACGTATTTCATATATAGGTGCCAGTGATGAAATAACAATAAAAAAACATGAATTATTGTAGGATTATTTCAAGAAAATGGCAAAACAGTATCTATGATTTTAACACTAAAACTTTTTCGTATGTTTTAATCATCGATTATTGTGTAATTCTATCTAATAAATGCCAAAATAGTATGATTTCTACTCTAAAACTTTTTTACCGTGTTATTTAAAACTGTCAGAAAAATTTGTGACACATGATAAAAAAAGAAAACCTGTCACGAGACAAAAGAGAAACATATTAAAATTTCAACAGAATTTTAGTACAGCGTATGAACTATAAAATTGTTTTCTCCTTCGTATTTTTATTATTTATTTTCGCCGTTGGGAAAAAATACAGCCTTTATTGAATATGGCGCTCGAAATAATCATAAATACGTTCTTATGTAAGACCTCTCAATATAAATGCTTGTTCGTATTTCACATGTCGTGCCTCTATCCTTTCCGACCCTCGGTATTTTTTCCGTATTTTTGTTACGTCCGCCATTTTCAAACATCCTATATAACGCTTTTTTGTTCGAAGAAATGTTTACATACTTCGCTAGTGTTGCTTATAGTGTGGTATCTTTACCCACGTCATGTGAATAATAAAATAAATGGTTTATTTTGTCCTTTAACCTTTATTGCCTACACATGTTTGCAGCATAAAAATATGTTTTTACGATAAATTAATAAATGAAAATCGAATGCTTAATTCATTTTTACAAATTACAATGACAATTATGAAATGTTTTTTTTTGTTATTAAAAATAATATATTATACAAAAAGTAATCGTCGTGTTTTCGCTTACGTACAGCAGAAAATAATTATTAACGTTTCAAAAAACCGTTTCCGGTAGATAGTGTTCAATCGATTGTTTTAAATTCTAAATTTCAGTTGCTTCTGTTTATTTCTTCGCATCGCCAAAATATGTTTCCTTATTCCGTTTTTGTATTCAAAATACTCTACGTGATGTACGTTCCCATTCATCTACGTTCAATACAGACTCAATGAAATTCAGAATCGTGAATATGAAACATCTCACGTAACCATCAGTTTTTACTCGACACCCACGTAGCCACTTATCGCTATACATACACACAAACACTTCACCACCGCAGCGCATTATTCAGTTCAAAGTTTTTCCCTTCTCTGTACCAACCTAAGATTAAGAATAAATTACTGTCAGAAGTAAGAGTCGCGTAAATAAAAATTTGCGCGACCCTTACTTACTTACTTATTAGTCCGCTAACGTATTTGGCTACCGTGCATGAGGTCGCGTGTTCGATTTCCGTAGGGGCTCAAAATGAAATATTTATTTATTTACTCGTATGAATATTTTATGTGTGATACCTTGGACTGGTACTGAAGCGTAAGACTGATCATCCTACCCATTAGCAATAAAATTATTAGGACACACTGCACTTGGTGTGCCGATGCAGTGTCCTATACACCATTGGGTGCGGATAAGGGAAAAAAAATGAAAATTTGAAATTTTTAAATAAATTTTATTTTTGGCTATTCCTTGCATACGTGACTCTTTCTTATGACGGCAGTATAGAAATTTAGTTCTACCAACTGTCGGGCGTTTCATCAAATTTAATATTTTGATCACAATCGCGTGAAATCCGTCTGCGTTCCAAACGCTTGCCGTTTCGGGCTCGAGGCAGGCTTATGTAGTTTCCGCTAATGCAAGGCCGAGCGGGGAGGGGAGTATTTCCTGAAAATTTTCCCGCCGTTCCTGAATGGAAAATATCACAGCGCCATGTCCGGAAATAGCCACGATACGTCCACTTCCAGAAAACCTAAACCTTAATCGTAATAGGGGGATTAAAGTTGTGAATAGATCCTGTCGAAGAAAACAAGTATTTATTATTTTATTAAAAATATGAAATGATTATAAGGTACATCATAAACATGATCGAAAGAATATTTGGACTGTGTTATGCAATAACCAGTTTAGTGCGATTTATATTTTCTTACGTTTTTTTTTTAGTTTTTAACCTACACAAACATACACTTTAGGTTATTTTACTGAAAAATATTGATGTTTGAAAGTTCTTAAATGAATAAAAAATCATTTTAATTGAATTTTATACAAGTTCCCCCATATGTTCTTAATTCAGTTAAAAAGAAAATAAAGATGATGCTCAACCAAAACTGAACACACGCTTTTGTTTAATGTATTTATTATTGTTGTTGTGCAGAAGAAAATAATGTATGCAATTGCCATATCCAGACATCCACACACACCCTCACTCGCCTATTCACCCTGACACACACACCCACACACCCTCGCTCAAACATCCCTACACCTACAAGACACTTAATTGTTTTATTTTTTATTATTGTTATTTCTGTATTATTTTCATATTGTAACTGTATGTGTCCAAAACCAAAATAAAATAAAATAAAATATGTATTTTAAGCCAAAGTGTAACTTGCTCTTAATTGATTACTGCAAAACACTGTCAATTTTACCTTCTAGGTGATTTGTTACGCCAGACATTGATTAGTTTCTCAGTCACTTGATCAGATATCCTAGAGCGAATGTTTTGATGAATGAACTTTGTAATTGTGATATTTCTTGATGCATTAAATGCATGCATTTACTTAAAAATATTCTGCATTTTGAATCATCTTGCAATATTGATACTGTAATGTAATAAAATTATCATCGTTCGTATATACCTGTATAAAGACACATGGTATCAGAATAAAGTACCTTCTCTACGAGGTAGTACATGATGTATGTGTGTATCTGTTCGTAGTACTCGTATATATTATGTATAAACGTTCCGTATCGGTAATAAATTTCATTTTACTTCCATTTGCTTATGAATGTTGCATGTATTAACCCCCTCGATACTTTTTGTCCTTTCTGGATATAATATTTTCAGAGTCCAGCGCGGAGTAAGATGTATGAAAATAACCCCCGAATGGTCACCATAAATTCAAGGCAGGTAGACTCCGGCGCACACCACTCGGAGTGATTTATCACCGCCCTTTTTATGGAGGCTGTCAAGGAAACGTTGAGAAATTTTCATATGTTGTGTGAAATACGGCCTTTCTTAAATCATTACCGAACCCATAACGGGACGTCCTCAGCAGCCAAACATTTATTTTTCATTATCTGCCCAGAATTAAGTGACATGCTTACCTTTTGTTTCGGATGTTATTTGCTTTGAAAACACAATTTTTTCATATATATAACTCAACGCAAGCTACATGTATGTATATGCGCTGTATAATTTTCCATATCAATTCTTCTACGATTTACACTGAATGTATCTGAAATATCGCATTTCATGTAAAAATATTGGATGCAACACCCATGAATTTTCGTTTCGTAGCCTTTTTTTTAAAGTTGGCACATTACAGACTATCTATTTTTAGTACGACACTTAAATTTCATGGATCCAAATTTATTTTCAACCAAACTCGCTGTTTTTTATCACTCGAACATAAAATGGTTTTCTCTCCTATTCTCGCTTCTGTTTTTACGACATATTTGACCTTGAGTTCACCCCTGGATGGGGGTGTTGCATGTCGTGTGATCTTACAGGGTTCTAGTTTTATTGAGAAATTCCTTGTTAGCTCCCCTACAACAAGAGCTGACCCGAGAGAACTTGAATCTCCGTCCGTCCTCATTTCTTGTTTCAACTTAACGTTTTCCTGTCTCTAACTAAGCGCCTCCCTTTCCTGTAACCAGTATTCCTATTATCTTGTAATCGACTCCTTCCTTACATCACCTTCTGAACTTCCCTCCGAACACCGTGTATAGTGAGAAAATGTTCTAGTAATTGAACAGATCTCTGGAAACCCGACACTCCTCCCTTTTCCTACTTTAAATGTTTCCCCCTTTAGCCTCCATTTACTGTGGACTTCCTAGCATAAAATTGAAATTTTTTTTGTTTGTTTTATTTGTTTCAGGTAAGTGATCTTGGTGTCTCACTAATTAAGGAGATAGTTGGTTGACAAACACTCGACCGCACTGAACAAAGGTTTGCGAATATCGTTTATTTACTGAATGGTTGTAATTATCTGAATAAAAAAAAACATCCAAGGTGATTTAAAAAGGTAATAATATTATCTTTATTCTTGGAATCTTATAATAAAAGCTCTTAATTCTCTCGCTGACTACACATTACCAGTACATTAATAAGATTTATTTAATAAATGGCAACTGAACGTTATTTTTTAACGATATTGTCCCCTCTGCGTAGTTATTTAATAGTTTTATTATACTTTTGGCCACGGTTAAATTTTCCGAACCCCTACAAAACCTGCGTTGTCAAACTCTGCGCAAAAATCAATATTTTTTTTATATAAACATTGTGTGTGTGAAGAAAAGGCGTGTGTTTCCAAGAAATTCATTTCGTGTATGCGTCTAATTTATCAAGTCGAGTAACTTGTTAATATATTCCTGTAATTAGACTGATATTACACACGGAATAACAAAGGTTCATAAATAAAGGCAGACACGGCACAGGTAGTAGGTAGTGTTTACGAGTAACGTATATAACATACCTGGAAGACTGATGCCTCCCCAAAGCTGACATAAATCATTTGTTCCGAATGTTCATAATACTTGTCAAAATAATGCTCGTGAATGAATATCGCGTTGTGTAGGATTAATTGACGAGTTCCCGCCATTACCGCCCCCCACCACAGTTTAGAGTCAGCCGTGAAATATGTACCTATAATCTCGCTCACGTGAACTTGCGCGATCAATCACTATTTCCACGTGTCAATGTTAGGTAAATCCGCATTTTTCTCGCGCGGGTTTAGATAAGGTGTTGCTGTATCAGTTACCTTCGAAATTGCCTCAGATTAATATTTTGTTAAATATATATACAAGTTTTTAAACATCCTTGTCTCGAAAAATCTTCTTTGCTTCTCACCTAGTACAATCTTACGAATGATAAATCTTACACATGTGCCAAACTTATATATTCATAGTTTATCATTAGATTTGTTATGCTTCATTTAATTTGTGATTTTAGTACAATATTTTGACACTCTAAGAATATAAATAAACTTTTTTAATATTGCGTTAAATCACAAAACTTTTATGCATGCTCAAAAATTATACATTTAAATTTTAAATATTGTCTTCATATTATGGTTAAGAACGGCCTTTCATATTAAATGAGGTGTTTTGTGACTTATTGACCACTCCGAAATTCTCAAAGTCTGCCAAAAAACATATCTGCTACAAATATTAAAATCAATAAACCAAACTGAAATTTCATCTTTTTGTACATGTGTGTAAAAGTAATATCCATATGAAAACATTCAATCATATATTTGTGAAAGCCACATGGGGCGTAGATTTTTGCAAAGCGGTTACAAAAAATAAGCTCTCGTCCTAGTTTAGCAGCAGCGGTAATACAATGCCAGGCTCTTTTAGTTTTGCAACCCTTTGAAATGTGGAAAATGGCTTTATTGAATTAATATTTATTTTGTGTAAAATAAGTTTGTCGGGGTATTCGAGATTCCTGGCACCGCCGCGCTGATCAATAAATTCCTCCCGATAGTCCGCCCTCTGTCAGATCTGGGCTGCGGTGACTGCACCAGGGCTGTGATTATGAATGAGTATCTACTTTGTTGCCTTGCATTGTCGATAAAAAAACAAAAACAAGTTGGCACTTCTAAATTATTTCAAGGCCGAATGTATCGATTAGTGTGCATATAATTGGGTTTTAAAGTTTAATGTTTTAATGCAATGTTTATTTGATGCTGGATTATTTTAACATTTTTTATGTATATTATATGATTTCGTGTATTTGCTGTAAATATTTAATATGTAAAAGGCACTGAGTGCCGTTTATCTTTATAAAATAAAATAAAATAAAAAACCATGTTTTTACTAAGAGAAATCAAGGATTTCGACAGAGGTTAGTAAAATTTGTGCAGCTTCTAAACCGTGAATTCCAAATCAACTTATAAACCCACATAAACCGCCCCCTCCCTCCCTCTTTTTTATATCCGCTATTTATTTTGAATATAAAAGTAAATATAAATGTATTCATCGTAAAGGTAAAAAAAACATGTTTACACAATAATTATCATCATTATTAAACAATAACGGTAACTCGGTTATCTTCTCATTTATCGAGAATCATGATCGGGCACCTAGATTGACGTCCCGCTACAAAGTTTGTAGTGCGCTTTTATTCCGTGGATATCCCCATTCGTTTTTGTTTCCGTGTTTTTTTTTGTTTTCAGCCCTAGACCAGGGGTCGGAAAACATTTTAATGAAAATCCAAATAGTGTCGCATGACTTTGGATCAGCAACACGAATTTTTACTAAAAACTAAAGTTTAAACTTTAGTAATGTAAAACTAGATAAAATTGTTGATGATGCTGTGAAATTGATTAAACACACTGACTATCGGACCATTCCCACAAGGAGTAGTCAGAGAAGATAGAATGCCACACACTCTGTCCTAGCACACTTCTTTCGCTTCTTCCACATTCAGAATAAATTATTTTCAGCACGCATTCACAAGTTTACTTTCAAGAGCTTAATATACACAATAAGTATAGAAGCTAAAACACCTATAAAAGTAGCTGTACAAGGCTCGCAAGCCGCGATCTGTCAAACCCTGGCCTAGACTAATCTAGCCCCCTCCTTGTGCCGCTAGGGGTCGCACTGTTAATTTGTTTGCGCTAAACCTGTCCCCGGGATGTTTGCAATAATCTCCGGATTTTCTACAAGATAATTCGCAGATATTCTCTTGTTTGGTCGCTAGCTGTTTGCGTTCTGTCGATGCTGTTTACACGGCCGATCGTAATGGCTCTACGTCATGTTTACCAGAGCCTAAGGATATTTATAATGTCGTTTAAATCCCTAATCGCTATAGAACAACAGATTAAAGCTTTCAACTTGTTTT